>JAQFYH010000001.1:0-50833 GCA_034694405.1 Scolopendrellopsis subnuda
TCGTCTGTACGGTTTAAACACTGTGCATGCTCATCACTAACATTCTTGTGTTGTGCGGCTAAAGTCTTGATCTCGGGTAGGATTTTATCTTTCATAAAACTCAATTTGCTGTTTAGATCGTCACCTGACGTATCTGTCATGTTTAAATCGGAAATTGCAGAGGCAATGAGATCTTCAATGCGGGTTAAACATTGAGCATGTTTATCGTTAATATTCTTAATCTCTGGAAGAATTTCCTGCTTTATAAAAGTCAATTTGCTATTCAGGTCGTCGCCAGACGTATCGCTCATGTTTAAATCGGAAACGGTTGACGTTATAAGGTCTTGTACACGGTTAAAACTTTGCGCATGTTCATCACTAATATTCTTGTGTTGTACGGCTAAAGTTTTGATCTCGGGTAAGATTTTATCTTTCATAAAATTCAATTTGCTATTTAGGTCGTCATCAGACGAATCTGTCATGTTTAAATCGGGAATTACAGAGACAATGAGATCTTTAATGCGGGTTAAACATTGAGCATGTTCATCACTAGTATTCTTGTGTGTAATGGTCAATGTTTTGATCTCTGGTAGGATTTTCTGCTTGATAAAAGTCAATTTGCTGTTTAGGTCGTCGCTAGACGTATCGCTCATGTTTAAATTGGAAACGGTTGATGTGATGAGATCTTGCATGCGGTTCAAACATTGAGCATGTTCGTTTTGAATATTTTTTAATTCCGGGAGCAACTTTGAGGTTATGAAATTTAATTTGCTGTTTAAATCACCTCCCGATGTATCGCTCACTTTCAAGTCGAAAGTGACGGAATCAATTATACTCTGAACTTGATTTAAAACGGCTGAATGGTCACTGTTGAATGTAGACTGGATGTCTTGTATGTTTTGGTTAATCACACTCAACATGGTTTCCATTTCGCTCTTGTCCAATACGGATTGTTGGCCGTTAATACCTTGCAAGGATACTGCAATGTCGTGCAGCTTATTTTTAAATTCAGTCTGTTTCGAGTCTAAATCTTTCGTACATTCTTCAAACTGATGTTTCATCTGATTAAATACTGTTTTTTCGAGTACTTGTTGGTTTATATGATTTAATCTAGTCAATCTGTCATCTTTTACTATGCCTTTATCCAAAATGTGTTCGACTTTAACAACTCCTTTATTTAGAAACGGTGTAATAAAATCGAAAATAAAATAAAGGATTATAAACACAATTATTACTATTAACAGAGTAATCATTCTCTTTTTAATTTATCTTGAATATATACCGACACAAAATGTATGGTATAGTACATTGTTAGAAATGCTGCAATCACCGTAATTATAATAAGCATCTTTTTTATTTTAATCTCATTGTAATCGCAAAATTAAATCTAGAATATTATAGACGAGGTATTTCACAATTACAAAGAAAAGCTTTTTATAAAAGCGGCGGCATTTGAAAAGTTTTTCTATATATTTTTTCAGCCCAATCTTGAGTTCTTTTTATAATATATTTTTATTTGAAGCAATCAAGTTGGTAATTTCTTGAAAACGACTAATCGATTCCGTATTTATTTCGTCAGCTTTTTTTTTCAGCTCTAAAGCATCTTTATGTTTCTCCATAGCCTTTTCTAATATACCTTTAGCTTGTTCCAAAATGGTTGCATCTAATGGTTTAGAAGATTTATGAAGAAATATTAAAATTATGAAAAAAATGCACAATATAGATATTATTATCGCCACCATATTCTTTATAGACTAAATCATATTAAACAATGACAAAAATGAACCCGCCTGATAAACTACATCCTCTACAAACGTATCAATCTTTTTTTCCTTCTTATGTCGATAGTATAGATAAAATGAACCTACGGCGCTAAGCAGAATCAATAAAATTATTATTACTAAAAATATCATGCTGTTCTTTTAATTTTGTAGGGTGATTGACGTTCCGATCTGTAATACGAGTAAATCTAAAAACAATCGCATGGTTGTTTGTGGGAAATTCCGTAACACAAACATGGGTTTTCTTCGGTGCTTGATGTCGTTTAAAACGTGAATGCACCCTTTATCGCTGCATACACTAACCGCTTGCCCGTCTGAACGTTTAGTGAATAATTGCTGCGTGATTTGCGATGCTCCGTGAGCCAAACAAGCGTTAATCTCCATATTTCCTAACGAGAGGCATCCTAATTTCTTTTTGCCCGTGACTGGTTGCGAGGTTATGGTATCTTTAATAAGTTTGACACCACTACCGTGCATTTTTTCTCGGCAATGATGATTTAAAAGATTATACCCGCAATAACCGACTAACGCGCGGTCTTTGAACCGTAGTCCAGTTTTTGGATGTATTAAATTAGAATCGCAGTATTTCTTTCCCAGTTCTAATAACTTGTCCGTTTCCTCTTCTGTCGAATAATAATTAAACGTATTTTCCAGAAAAGGCAACGTTTCGAAATCTACAGGCTCCATTATTCCTTCTTTCACTAATGTGCAGAGTATAGTTTCGTATACTTGCGACACCGTTTGTCTTTTCAAAAATGTAGGAGAAAGGTATAGGTCTGCTGCGCAGCCATATTTCTCAATTATTGGCAAGTCGGTCGCAGGGAGAATTTTTACTAAAACTGCTTTTTGAGAATGAAGAGAGGAGAACTTGTCGCCCACACCAGGCTGCCTGTGCTCTGAAATCACCAAGCGTATATAGTGATTGACGAGATGTTTTTCTCGAATCACTTCCATTTTAAACGATATAATTTCTGCTTCGGTGGGATAGGTGGGGCAATATTTAAAAACTGTCGTTGGACCGTGAGAACAAGTTTGAATTTCGGTCGAAAATGTGTGTTGTTTCAGCATATTATGCACGCAAAATAAAATACCATCTTTGCGTATTGCTCGCTGAGCAATTGGAACTATGCGCCCCGACTCTAAGGTTACGACCGTAATTCGAATATAGGAATTACGAACGTAGTCAAATATACCTCTGTCGATGACTGTTTTATTAAGAACGATTCCCTCCAGTTGCGTATATCCTCCAACGCTGGCGTAGCAAACGAGAACGACGCGGTTAACGGGGTAAAATAACCCGGGATTTTTAACATAAATTTCAGTCTCTGGATGTAACAAGTGGACGGTGCTATTAGCAGTCACATTATCTATAGACAAAAACGAATCGCCTACCACCTGCCTGTAACTTGCCGCACTTTGAGCAGCTCTCGTCGCCGGCATATGGGAAAGAAATGGTACGGTTCTACATAATACAGAAAAGATATCGTGCTGAGGAATGTCATCATCTAAGGCGTGCTCCAACGCGGTGAAATATTGGTTGTACTTATTTTTTTTAAATAAAACATCACATATTCGGTTAAAGGTAATAATCTTGCGACCATAATGTAAAAGTTCGATGAAATCGAATTGAGAATGAACAAGATTAGATAATTTTTTATGAAGCACACGGGCGTCGTCGTCGGCTACCGAAAACAACGGCTTATTATTGAAGCATATTATTGTATTATTTTCCGAGGTCGGTGACCGGTGCGGGAAAGCTTGATCAATAAAACGGTTGATGGCCTCATTCTCGTCGCGCGTTGGAATAGTAGATATAAAAGTATTGCGTGCCAAGCTCGTGTTTCGGCCAATAGACGAATTATCCGAAGTGTGCACGCAGCAAATAAAGCCCAGGTCTCCCTTCAAAAGGAATCGTTGGGTCTGGTTCGATACTTGTCTAGACACAATTTTCATGCATTCAGAAACGCAGCTAGCTGCTGCGAAATTTGACAATATCGGTACCTCGCGATATCTAGTAATGGTGCTGGAATAATTATAATTAATATATTGGCCCTGTTGGGTAGAAACAAACTGCATTTTCCGCGAATTGTCAGAAACGGCCGAATCATACCTTTCATCACGCGAAGCAGAAAATAGACTAGTCATGCTAAAGTAATTATCATAGGTCCCCGTTGATATAGTCGACTGTATAATTTTTTTATTGTCTATGAAATCTCGACAAATCATTTTACGAAATAATCTACCCGCTGTGTAAATCGTGCGAGAACCTAGTGCATCAATGTGATAGATGGTGTCGGTACTCAGGTATTGATGCATGGCTGTTTTGTAATTTTCCTCGATTTCAGTTAATGGCAATTGATTCGGAACCACATTCAAGTAATACTCGTTGGAATAATAGAAAGTTTTCAACACTCTTCTAGTCACTTTTCTCTTTCTCGATTTAAATACCATCTTTCTTAAATGTGGGCGCTGTATGTCGATTAAAAAACAACATGGCAAAAATTTGTTATTCCCGTGAATTAGTAAACTGCAAGGAACCGTAATTTTAAATAACTTGAGCAAGTAATCTCGCCAAGTTTGTTGAGCCAGAGATTCGAAACAATTTTTGTATTCAAATAACGTAATTTCGTTTGTGCTCATAAACAAAAAATTCAAACGACTACCAAACAGTAACGGTAACACTAAAGATTCCGTTACACATCGATATTCGACAGCAGCATCTGGTTTTCGTTTTTTCGGACGCAAAACATCTTTTTTAACAAGAAACCCCACCGTGTCACCCGTGATAACTGCAGATTGGTAAGCTTCTTCAAAGTTGCCTCTTGGTGGCCATAGAGTTAAAGGATACGTAATATTTAAATATTTCAATGCTAATAAAATATTATCATCGTAATTGTGGCAGAGCATTAACCAATGTTGAATTATACTTTCGTCGCACGAATTCATGACTGCAATTAAAGACAGAATAGAGTAGCCATTGATTTCAATAGTAGATATAAAAAGAACTGTAAAGTTTTTAGAATACTAGTTATTAAAAATGGGTGTCGTAAAGCCAGATGGTAGGATAGAAGAGTTTTGTTATCATACATTATTTTATAGCATTAAACATTTGTGCTTTGGACTGCAAATGCAATTTGTTAAAATTCCGCTATTAATTGAAAAAGTGTTGAATGGATTTCCCAGTAAAAATATCACGACCGAAAAACTGATTGAATTTGTCGCGGAAACGGCAGCGTCACTTAGTATCATGCACCCAGATTACTTAATGTTGGCTGGTCGAATTTTAATCTCAAAATTGCATCGCGAAACTGAAAAAACCTTTAGTTCTGTAAGCGAAAAGTTGTTTAAAGCGCAGATATTGGCACGCAACGATTTCGTGAAAATACACGCCAATCGACTGGACTCTGCAATAATACACAAAAACGATTTCACGTATTCCTATTTCGCCGTAAAAACTCTACAACGATCGTATCTTTTGAAAATTCAAAAGAAGGTGGTGGAAAGACCGCAATACATGCTTATGAGAGTGGCTGTAGCTCTTCATGCGGACGAGGGTGTGGAACGAGTACTCGATATATATAATTTATTATCCGCAAAGCTTTTTACGTTTGGCTCGCCAACTTTGACTAATGCGGGCACGATCAAAGGGCAGTTGGCCTCTTGTTTCTTAATGAAATTAAACGACAAGTTACCCGTCTACAGCGCTCACGAAGCAGCGGTTTTGTCGAAACACGGCGGAGGAATTGGTGTCAATGTACAAACTTTCCCAGTTTCGGAATCAAACGAGGATCTCGTTTCAATGCTACGAGTGTTTGATTCCGTGACTCAGTATGTTCATCAGGGAATTTACACCGAGATTCGTCCCAGCGCCATCGCCGTGTACATCGAGCCGTGGCATGGGGATGTATTAAAATTTGTAACATTGAAACGCAACAGCGGCGAAGAAACGAACCGAGCTAGAAATTTATTTTACGGATTATGGATCCCGGATTTGTTTATGAAACGAGTCGAAAACGATCAGATGTGGAGTTTAATGTGCCCTAAACAATGTCCAGGATTATCGGATTGTTGGGGAGAACAATTTGAACGGTTATATACATCTTACGAAGAGAGTAGAAAGTTTATCAAACAAATATCGGCGCGTAAACTTTGGCGCGAAATCGTTCAATCACAAGTGGAAACGGGCATACCGTATATTCTTTTCAAGGACTCTTCTAACCGAAAATCAAATCAAAATAACTTGGGAACAATTCGTGGCAGCAATTTATGCGCCGAAATAATACAGTACACATCGAATTCAGAAATTGCGGTGTGTACTCTAGCGTCGGTGGCTTTAAACAAGTTTGTACAGGACGGTCGATTTGCTTTTCAAGAGCTGAGAGGAGTGACCAAAACTGTAATTAAATGTTTAAACAGTGTGCTTCAATCTAATTATTATCCATGCGCGAAAACCAAGCTGTCTGCAGATTCGCACCGCCCGATAGGACTAGGCGTACAGGGTTTGGCCGATGTGTTTTTGGAACTGCGGTTACCGTTTGATAGCGAAGAGGCCAAGCTATTGAATAAACAAATATTTGAAACTCTGTACTATGCAGCATTGGAATCGAGTTGCGAATTAGCTCAACAATTTGGGCCATACAAGTCGTACCCCGGATCGCTGGCCAGTCGAGGAATTCTCCAATACGATTTATGGAATGAGCCTCCGTCAAATTTATGGGATTGGTCATCATTAAAAGCCAACATTGCCGAGCACGGCTTAAGAAATTCGCTTTTAATTGCCGTCATGCCCACGGCATCTTCATCGCAATTGCTAGGCAACTGCGAATCAATCGAACCATACAAATCAAACTGTTATTTTCGCAGAGTTTTGAGCGGAGAATATGCGGTAATTAATAATTATTTGATTCGAGACTTGATCAAATTAGGACTGTGGAATAAAGTCATGAGAAACAAGTTGCTGCGTAATAAAGGTTCTGTAGCACAAATTCCCGAAATTCCCGACGACCTTAAATTATTATATCGCACGGCATTCGAAATTCCACAGAAATCGTTAATTGACATGTCGATAGCCCGCGGCGCGTACGTTGACCAGAGTCAGTCCTTGAATCTATTCGTCGATAAACCCACGTATAAGAAGATATCCAGCGCTTTGTTCTACGGTTGGAAATTTGGACTAAAAACGGGCTGCTACTACTTGCGAACCACTGCTTCGACGGACCCTATTCAATTCACCGTGGACCAAAAATTGTTGGAAGAAACTTGTGTTTCTTGTTCGGCTTAAAACAAAAAAGGAATGGAGGAAATTTTATATGAATCTGTTTTGGAATGTCCAAAAAATAAAATTATTTGGAAAGGGTGGTTTGCGATTCTTCGAAATTTAAAATACTTGACCGAAGAAGAGGTTTACGATTTCACTTTTATCTTTAAACAGATTGACGAAAACTTGTTGAATTATTACTTTAAAACCTTGGTGAATAAAAACCAATTGGTAATCTCGTTTGCAAAGCGCGAGGAGGTTGATTTTCAAATGATTGCATTTTGCGATAAGCTATACATGGAACCGATAGTTGTCGTATGTACACGAACGGAGGAAAATGTTCCGCATTTAATATTTATTGCATACCAGGAACGTCTCGAATATAAAAAAACAGAATGGCTGCAGAAAACTGATTTGCAATTACGACAAGATGATTTATCGTTCAACACCATGGCTAGTAAAATTCATAATAATAATAATGAAAATGTAACCATGACGTCAGAAATGGCTATATCGAATATCTATTGGGGATTCCTGAACCTAGCTTCTCATTGTATCACCCACGCGCTTTGCCTTTTGCGATTTAAGAACGCCTTCTACTCTCACTCGGACCCGAGATATTATATGATGTTGCGAAATTTTGTTATCGGGAACATACAGTAAAAATTGTCTTTTAAAACACTATTGGTTGTAGGCCTAGACCCTTTAGGTGTTCATTAACCAATCCCCTGTACACTATTGTTGATTTTCTACTTTCTAAATGAGCTCTCAGTGCTTCTTGCTCCAGTTTAGTTGCCCCCTGTTTGTGTGCTCGCTCAAACACTATTTTAAATGCCGCTTTTTCCAACTGCGTTGGTATACCCGCTTCCATAATTTCTTCCATTTCGTCCTGAACCGATGGTGGTCCTGTGAATACCTTTTGCGAACCGCTGCTATCGGCATTTGCTTTATTTTTTACATTAGATGTGATTAAATGTTTATACGACAGGTACGTCACCAAGGAACTAAATAAAGCTGTTATCACTAGGGCTATTACAAGAATCATACTTTCTCCTCTCTCTCTCCTTCTTTTAATCTAACACAAATCGCTGGTGCCGCACAATCTCTCGATGTTCTGGGGTCAAAATTGGAGATAAAATTGGTTCAAACAATGTATCAATTTTTCTCTTGAAATGTAATCTGTCTAGCAAATGAAAATCGAAAACTTGTTCGTCGTAGTCTTTGTAGAAAATTTCAACGTGGTCATTAAAACGAACCTGTTTTTTATGTAATTTGTTCGAGTTCATGTTCTTTTAGAAATAAGTTGATTAAAGACTTGAAAAGTATGTTAGACTTTCTTTTTTCTATATTATCGTTGAACGCAATCTTTTCTCCCGGCGTTGCTGAAGGTTTGATAGCAGCCTCAAACAGGTTTTTCAATTCGTCTGTTTCATCAGAGGTAATCAAACCCGGCTCTAGTAATTTTAAAATATCCGCACGTACATCTGATTTGTCAAATATCTTCTCTGGTTCTTTTTTATTTTCTAAAGGAACTTCTTTTTTATTTTCTAAAGGAACAACTACGGAATATTTATACGTCACGTACGTAAATAAACTTGATATCACGGCAACTACTAATAAGGTTATAATCATTCTTTTCTATAATACTTGATACTGCTTAAGCGGGAACATCTTTAATACCATAGTGCTTTAAAAGTAGATTAACCGTAGCCTTATCTGTCACCTTTGCTTTGTTTGTTTCTAAAAATGATTCTAGACTTTCTTTATCCGCTTTAAGTGCGTCAGATTTTACGGCGGCGTCGAATTTAGATTTTAGAGAAGATTTATCGGCTGTGGTGGTGAAATAGGAATCTAAAATGATATATATACCACCTTCTAATTCTTTCGTTCGTTTCTCAGATTTCGACATTGCCTCGTTGATTGGTTTTACAACAACCTGTTTATAAACTACATATGTCGCCAAAGACCCAGTTACAGCTGCTATGATTACTGCTATTATCCAAATCATTATTTCTTTTATTTAAAAGTAAAAAAATCTAAAGTTGTTTGTGTTCTATTTTAAGTTTTTTTTTCCTACAACAAGGCTTAACATCAACTGTTTTTAGATTACCACCCAACAGCGTATTTAAGTTTGTTTCGTGATATAAAGAAGGAATATTGTGAGTAGCCAACATTGTCATAAATCTTAAATAAACGGGTCGATTTGGGAAGAAAATCGACTTTGATCTTTCTACGTTATGTACATACGTATCATAATCCCGGCATTTAATTATAGTAGTAGGCCATATATATAAAATTGTAAAATCTTCATGCGCTGGCTTCTTCATGCGCTGGTCTTCGAGTGTTAGGATAAATTTCTGGTGCCGTCCAACGGCGGTATTATGTTCTTTAATCCAAAATCGTTCGCCTAATTTTCCACTACGAAATATATGAGTAAACTCTTTAATCAAATCATTTGAGGCACAGAGTAAAATGAAATTTTTATCATGTACATCATACAAGAGGTATCGCAGAAGATGCTCCAGGGTTTCGTACAAGAAGCAAGGAATCGGGCTGGCTAATTTCACGAGCCCGTTATGTATAGAACGTGAAATTCGAGTTTTATCAAAAACTAAATCAGACATAGTAATCGGGAAACCATTATACACGAGTTTTGTCTTTTTTTACCACGATAAACGGGTTAATTTATCCTCGCAGTCGATTCGAATAAAAAAACTTTTCAAAAAGACTCGAATATGTCTACAAGGGTACCTGATGACGTTGTACGTGAGTCGAGAATCGAGGGAATATGGTTGGTTTGAATACATTCGTCTGTTTGAATGTTTAAAGGGTCGCAATAGCCTAGGTGTGCATCTATGTGCCGCCGGTTCCGCCGAGTACCCAATATTACAAAAACGCGTCTACTATGAAAACCAAGGAGTCATTGTTTATTCACTTCATGATTGCAATGAACAACATTCAGATCCATTCTATCATTGGGAATGCGAAATCGATTCGTGTGATTCTGATATGATAAACTGGTTCGTCCGAAACGTTCCCAAAGAAATGTTATCAACACCCGATTTAGTTCAGCATTGCAAAGTATTAAATCCAACATTCATACAAAAAAATGACGAAATCAAGTTTCTCTGTTACAAATTAGATGGGACGAGGTACATGGCGTATCTTCA
Source organism: Scolopendrellopsis subnuda (assembly GCA_034694405.1). Taxonomy (NCBI): domain Eukaryota; kingdom Metazoa; phylum Arthropoda; class Symphyla; family Scolopendrellidae; genus Scolopendrellopsis; species Scolopendrellopsis subnuda. The sequence continues at coordinate 10,188 of JAQFYH010000001.1, forward strand.
GGACGATAAAACGTTACTGTTATATAATGAGAATATAGAAAACTCGTGTAAAAGCATTTCTGTCCTTTCCCCAGACTATGCTAGAAATGTTACCTACAGTGCTGAAATACTACCAAATGGAAAAGTTTTCCTTGTCGACGTTTGCGACGTACTGGCGACAAATTTTGAAAAAATTAAACATTTAAAACAGTTGGCTGGCGATATGGTAGGTGTAAAAGTGCAATCATTTATGGATGTAGAAAACCCGCAAAAACTACAAATATCCCTCAAGCCAGACTATCCAGAATACACCGACGGCTTACTAACTATATCAGAAAGGCAAATAATAAAATGGAAAAGTAAATACACGGTTGATTTAAAAGTAAATATGGAAATTGGGTTCTATGATTACGAGGGAAATGTTTATTTAAGCTCGACGCCCAATATTATGCTTCATTTAATCGATGATAAAATATACGAATGCGAAATCGACAAAAATACCAAAATCACTAAAATTGTGCGACTGAGAGAAGATAAATTGTATCCCAACACGGTTAAAGATGTACGCTCGTGTTTGAAATCTCAAGCATTAGTAAACGGCCGTTTTAAAACTGTATGGAAAAAAATTATGGAAGCACGCTGACGATCTTCCAGATGTGATTTATGAACTTGTTTACGCCTGCATAACAGCAGTGCTCATGTTTTTACGCTGCAACAAAAATTAATGATCTCTAAATAAATACATTATTAGATATCAAACACTTTTGTTGAAGCATTAAAACTCACTGTGGGCGCAAAAACACGGGTCTTTTCTTCGGCGGCCAAAACTTTTTACTACCATTATGTTTCCTTGTTGAAAGGTTACTGGGAGTGAGCTTTTTCGGGTGTGTTGTCTTGAATCCTATCTTTCGATCTGGGTTCGAGGCAATGGTAGATTTAAATTTACTACGGTTACCAAGATCCCAGACTGGAAAGTAGTATTTCGATTACGAGATTTTATTGCTGCACTGGCCTATACGATTTCTTCTGTTGACCTCTTTTGCAAATGCAATTATGCCAAGAAACCGATCAGCAGTTGCACTAGTTATATGTTGACCAGCCTCGCAGCATAATTCCATTTACGCTATATTTCGTCATCGTTAAAATAAGCCATATTTTTATAATATTCAGATGTAGGCAAATATTTATAACTCTCTTTTATGCATTTCGGCAGCAAACTGACTAATTTTTTCCACTCATCAACGTCTAATATGTATTTGCATTGCTTATTAGAATGTAATAAATTACAAATTCCTATTGAGGTTTTGCTTGAGCTAAAAATTAATAGAGAGGATGTTTCTATACTTGATTGCTTTATAAAGTTGCCATTTTTAATTATTATTTCCGCTGATATTTCCAACAACTCTTCGGCCGATTCCAAATCAAAATTAACATACTGGCTTGGGCAATGATTACTAGAAATCGTAAATCCAATCATTTTATGATTATTGACTATTTGCGTTGTTGAGCAAAATTCAGTTTTGTTACTTAACATATGTTTATCGTACATTATTTCAGAGTTGGTTCAACATGTCTTTCTTCTTTATGATGAATATTGTGCTCGGTTCGCTTCACGAAACGGGAATGTCGAGAAAAGACTTGTAAAAGGAAATTAATTGTTCAGTATTATTGGGAAGTTTATTTAAACAAAATATATTGTGAAACGAAATTTTATCCTTCAGTGCTTCATATGGAATAGCGCAACAATCATTCCTTCCGGTATTTTTTCGTGCTGGACATTCAAATAGTTTTCTCATTTGTTGAGTTATTCCCGTTTTGTTTTCAGCCATAGATTTTTTAGAAATTGGAAAGCATCCCGTTAGTAGAAAACAAGCCAGGGAAAATACCTCGAAGCAGGAATTTGCCACCACTAGTTGGGTTTCGTAATCGATATATTTCTTTTTCGTCCGTTTTATGGGCAATCGTCCTTTCGTCCTTTCGTCCTTTCGTCTTTTCGTCTTTTCATCCTTTTGTTTGCCACTTAATACATTGAAATGAATACTATAAGGACTATACAAGCAATGATTAATGTAAGCTCGTTTTTGCTCATCGAATGGGTTTGTCACATAACGCCATTGCGACACATTAATAATTCCTAATTTGTTAGTAAGGGGATTGATTACTACATCATCTAAGGATGCGAAACGCGCCAACAAATGCGCGTCTTCCAAAGCAGATAGTGCTATACGTATAATTTCCTGAAACAGGTGCGGTTGGCATGAAATTGGTTGCAGTTCGGGATGTCTCTTTTTGTAAATAATTATGGCACGTGCATCAAATAGTAAGCACCAGGCAATTATTTCGACTTGAAACCAAGAATAATTGGATAAAATGCAAATCGTACTAATTTCATTTGGGATTAAATTGGTAATATCGAAATTAATTTGGTTCGATATTTTAATCAGATAATCAGAAAACCCTTTATAAATTCGGCAAGCTTCTTTTCTTCCACTTTGTGTATGTGCAAGACTACTGGGTTTTAAATCATCAATATCGCAATACGTTTTTAAAAAGTGTTGATGCATATAGAATATTTGTTGATCGGTATACATTATACCCTTTTAACACGTTTTGTCAAAGATTCCGTAGGCTCTTCAGAGGATGGTCTTTTATTACTACAATCAAACATCAAATCTAGCGCTTTCAACGAAACGCCAGTTAAGCATAAAGGAAAAAGCTGAGAGGAATAATCTTTCAATGGGCTTGATGTTCCGCAGCACACGCCCTTTTCTTCATTTAGCAAATACTCACGCAACAGAGATATAGTATAGTCTCTTTTCAGCAGCTCTGTGTGAATTTTTTGTGATTGTTCCAAAACATCTTGGAACATGGGAATATTGTATTTATCTTTTAGTACATGCAACAGCGCGGTAACGAGCATATGCACATTTGACACTACGGCTTTTTTCTGATCTTGCGTGTTTATACTTTTAGTGTATAGATCGATCTTTACGAGCAAATTTCGCAGACCGTCCTTGTTTAAACTTTCAATCATTGCATCAGATAAGCCAAAAAGCTCTTTATAAGTTGGGTTTATTTTTAAAAATGTTCGAATAAGAGATGAATTGTCGTGCTCGACTTTCATTTGCATTTTTTTATTTTGTGCTTTGATTTCTTCAGTTGTTAAAGAGAGTGTTTCTTGAAAATGTTTTTGCACATTATTTAGTTTACGCTGATTGATTTCGGTACCAATATCCATATTATAAACGGGTTCACGAACAAATGGTTCTTTTGGCAAAGGTGGTTGGTCATCAATATAGTCTACAGTTTTAAATACTTGATCGTCTGAAATGTTTGGAATAGTAATTTCCGATTCATTGGGCGGCGGCCGGGGGTCGTTTAGTAAGCAATTCGTATAATAACCCGATTGATCAATATTCATTCTTTTCCTTTTTGTATTATTTTAAAAAAAGAATGGACATATCGAAACGAGATGAGATAAACGCGTCGTATTTTTCATTGGGCGAAAAAAACCGAAAAAAGTTGGAACATTATAAAGCTAACCATCCCTATTTCAAAGACATTGTTATTAGCGATGTCGCGTACAATTTCTACATGCCAGCATCATTGAAACACAAACAAAATGTCGAAGCAAAGTTTACCGAAGCTTCGTGCAATGAGCTCTCTTGTTATCTAAATTACGGATTTAATGAGAAATGTACAAAAGATGACCCGGAATACGTCTTGTATCGTGGTTCGACTACTTTACGTAGCTGTCAACCCAGTTGTTTCAATTTATTCCCAAATTTCAAAGAAAATCCGTATGACACATACTGGGACACCAAGACTGGCCAGTGCAAACTTTCAAATTTTTATTTAAAATCTTACTGCATTGAACCGCGGTCGCGTGGCGAGCATTTTAGTGACGTTCCCCCGTTCACATTCAATCAGCAACTGCAAACCTGCAAGATCAATTCTTATTACTGTGACCATTACAGGGTGCCGTACGACCCCGTGACTGAGGATTGTGTTTTAGGGAAAGTGCAGAAAGTATTTGAAGAAAAAGCTTTAGGAAAATCGGTAACCAGAGAATTAATTTATATATTTACTAGACCGCATAAAATGAACGTCAACTCGTATGATAGGGATTTTGCCCCACCATCAAAAGGTCCCGGTCGATCAAGTAGACAAACCGTTACGGAGAAAACTGAAACAACTGTAGACATGACATCGAATCCAATTTATCACAAACTATTTAATCTCATTTCAACTTTTCTAACAGACAGAGAAGTTCTACAAGAATTGGCAGTGGGCTACGATGTGATGGTGGCGCAAAACTTATTTCTTGACATTGCGAATAAATTGGCTACGTTTTTAGCAGTAAATCAGTTATTTATCGACAAACTGGTTCAGCGAGCAAGTGGTCGGTTAGCAGAGTCTGTTATTAAATCGATAGCAGGTCACATAGCATCGGCAGTATTACAGTACGGGTCCCGATTTTTCTTGACAATGTTTAGCGGAGTAGGTCCATTATTTTATGCTGCTGATACTGCAATGGCTATCGGGGTTCTCGCTGACGTTTTAGATGAATACCATTACAAGTTACAATTGAACAAGGTAACGCTAGAAAATGACTGCCGAAATTTTAGGACACAGTTCAAGGAATATATCGCAGATGACGAGGTCACTCCCTTAAAAGTTATTTATAACATGGAAAACATAACCCAACAAGATGTGGTAAATGAAGCCGCCGATTCTACCCTAGAATACTTTAACCATCTAGATATAACGGACGCGGGTCGCCAAAAAAATATATTTAGTGCGCAACCAGCACCGCCAGTAGTAGACGGAAGGAAGAAAAGTTGGTTTCCGATATTAAATTCAGTGACAATAATATTTATCTTGTGTTCATTTCCTTCATCGACAATAAATCATATCACAATCATCCTGATTTTATTGTTTCTAGTTTTTTACTATATAAAAAGAACAAACTACAAATTTTATCAATGATGATGATGAATAGAAAACCAAACGAATGCATGCTAGGATATATACCCGTTTATTGCGGGCAGCTTCAGTCTGGCTATATTCCTGTTTATTCCATTCATGAAGAATCAGACAGTTCTGTGGAATCGCCACCCACACCCGTTAAGTCAAAACCCGAAAAACGCAAACGAGACTCTAAACGAAATCTGGACATCAAGCTGTTGCCGGACGAGGAAGTTGCAACTTTTGTTTACAATACTCTGCTGCACGAAGCAAACGAAGAACAGAAATTCATTAGTCGCAATGATTTGATCGCTAAAGTTCACAGCAATTACAACATTACTCCCAACAGTTTCGGAAAAAAATCGTTTAATAATTCGGATCTTTATCAAGCTCTTGCGGCAGACGGATCAAACACTCATATCAATAACACGACATTGTTTTATTATATTCAAAACCTTATACAAGCAAAAGACGAAGCCGATGCCACTTTTAGAAAATTTATTAGGAAAATGTGGTCTTTGAAACCAGCAGACCTCGAACCTGATAAATTTCTGCTCGTACTTGCCGCCTGTTTTGATTACATCAATGAAATGGCAAACCTCGACCTTGTGACCGACGAGGAGGTAAAACGTGTAGCTACCGATTTGCTGAATACTTATTCAGCTGAATTCTGCGACATGAAAGACATCCACGATAAAAATCTGGAAAATCGCAAGAAAAAAACAAAATCTAACAAAAAAATAAAAACACAGGAAACTGAAAATGAATAAATGTGTAATTTAATCTTGTAAATAAATGGAATTTTGCATAAATAACGCTTCCTGTCCTTTCGTTACACGAGAATTCATAATCACACCGTTACCTCAAGTTTTATTAGAGAACAACAGCTTAAAAGTAGAAACTGATTATTCATAATCAGGATCTCATTTGCGAAATAAACCCTAGCCGGTCGAAAATAAATGTTATTTGAGCACTTTCATACACGAATGACAATGAATTTTTGTTCGCAAATGTCCCGACAAACAGCGATACACGTTTTTGCAAAATTGTATCGAGACGTTGGTCGTACTATTATTCTAACTTTAATTTTTCTCAGCGAATCAAGTTTTAAGAATTGATGAGCTCTCCTAAGTAAGTTTCTTGATGATTCCATATGTAGGCCATGATTTTCTGTACTACTCTCCTCTGACTACATTCTTTTTCTCCTCTCCTTTTTTTTTCTTTAAAATAAATTAAATTAAAATAAAAAAAAAATAAAAAAATAATTTAAAAATTTATAAATTTATAAATTATCAGTTTTCAAATTTTTCCATAAAATATTTTATAAAAAAAAAATCATTCCTACTTTTTTATAAAAAAATAAATTAGTTTGAAAAGGAAGAAAATAAGGATTAGCCCTTCCTGCCCCTCTCTCCAAAGGTTTTAGACTCATGAAAGCATGTTAGCACTAAATTGGCAAATATTTTTAACATGTTTTCATGAGTCCTTTGGAGAGAGGGAGAGGAAGAGGGAATTTCTTTCTCTACCTGCCTGAAATGAAAATGAACTTGTACGATGACATTACTTATTTTTAATAAGCCCCGACCGCTCGGTACATGCAGAATTAGCAAATATTTTTACAGGTTCCCCTAAAAATTATCTCCCATGGTTTTCTCCGACTGCCGGTTTCCTGTGGATCCGAATCCTTGATTTCCACGATCAGTTTCGTCAAGATCGTCACATTCTACCAAACTCGGCGACAAGTATTTTTCACATATTAACTGCACGATGCGGTCCCCGATTTTTACTTGGTAGTCTAATATTCCGCGGTTTTCTAGTAAAACCTGTATCTCATCTCTGTCCTCTTCTCCTAGAAAACCTGAATTGACGTGAATTCTATGTTTCCTGGCTAAACCGGATCTTGACGCAAGGCGTCCGTAATGATCCTTTGGTACTTGGATAGCAATATCGGTATGTACAATCTCCTGTCCGCCTGCAGGAATAATTTTCATTTCCGCACTAAACAGATCTAATCCTGCTGCCCCCTTGCTGCCTCTGAATGGTGTAATGGCCGTTTTGGAAAGTTTTTTGTATTTTAATTGCAAAGACTCTTGCGCTTGAGTTCCACATTCTACCAAACTGGGTGCCGAGTATTTTTCGCATATCAAGTGAACGAATATGTCAGTGGCTCTAACTTCATAGTCTTTTTTCCCACGGTTTTCCAATAGAACCTCTATTTCACCTCTGTAATCCTCGTCGATAACGCCTGCGTTCACGTGAATATGATGTTTCTTGGCCAAGTGAAATAATGACTGCAGACGGCCATAATGATCCTGTGGAACTTGCATTGCAATATCCGTTTTGATAATCTCCTGTCCGCCGGCAGGAATCATTTTTGTTTCCACACTAGCTAGATATATTGTTCCATTACTGCCTCTTATTGGTGCAATAGCCTTTTCTGAAATTTTTTTGTACTTTAAAACAGGTTCACCATTCGAAGAAAACATATTTTCTCTTTTGCTGAAATTAAATTTACCGGTCTTTATATACGCAGTTACAAAGCACAGTCGCATTTATCAACAATAATCGGAATTTTTTCATCTTCGGTGCTCGACACCTCCTGTGTCGGTGATCCCGAGTTTTCCACTTTCATCGTTTTCAAATTTTGTTCTCCAGATACGTCATCTTCCGAGATTCGTTTTCTAGACTCAGTTCTCGGCGATTCGGGTTCCCGAGGTTCGTTCTCGTCCTTGCGTCTCTGCGATTCGGCTTCCTCGCTTACATTATCGAGTCTCGGAGATTCGGTTTCTCGTTTTATCGTTTTCAAATTAAATTCCCTAGATTCGTCATGTGATTCGGTTTCTCGTTTCATCGTTCTCAAATTAAATTCCCGAGGTTCTTCCTCTTTCGAGCATCGTAGAGTAGGCTCGGGAGGCTCATCATGATCGCAATCGTCATCGCTATCACCGATCGAATAAGGTTTTGGAGACAAATAACCATAATGGAGCCGCCCCCAAAGTCTAATAAAGGACGAGCCAATATTCACCCCCGACAGAGTACATCTCGCCTTCCCTTTGCTTCTATCTTTTGCCAGAGTTTCAAGCATATCTATCCAAGTGACATCCGAAGGATTTTCTTTCGGTTCTATCGATCCGTCTTTCCTGTACGTGAAATGTTCTCCTTCTATCAAATACCGTCTAAGACAGACGGTCGCAGTATTGGGTGGTGAAAGTACTCCGCGCATTTTAATCGCGGGTGCATTTTCGCAAACATTACCGCAGCGTCGATTTCCACAATCGGATAAAAAGTTACTAAATATAATTTTGGGGTCAATAATTTTTACTCTGTTATCCATCAACAACTCTGCGCTGCAATTAATTACGCCTTTCAGGTTTTTGATAACATCGTCAATGTTTGCATGCAGAATGTTTTCTCTGACTACGTACTTGTCGATTAAATTTCTCGAAATTGGGTGTTCTAATATGTTGAGCATAAAATTTAGAAAATTCAAATTTCCCACAGCGTCAGTGAGCATCAATCGGCCTTGTTTCAAATTAATTTCCCCGTTTTCTTCAATTTTTACCGGAGTAAATGGACCATATGCATGGAGGTCTATTGGATGGGCCAGAGAAAAAAATACCCCTCGTCCTTTTTTTCCACCATCCAAGTAGGGAGGTTTTAAAATATAAGGACTTGACGCGAGTGTATTTATTTTCTTTAGAAAATCAACATCGTTGATACAAAAGGTCTTTGTTTTCATTTTGTTTTATAATAAAAAGATGAATGAAACCTACTGTAAACAACAAGAAAGCTTGAGATTATTTTGCGATAGATTGCTTCAATTAGGATTTCGCGAGGGTGTTGATTTAGCTCAAACGCCTATATCGACTGAGGACGCGTGGAAAAATTCAATGACGCTATACACAGAATATTGCGAGACGATTTTTTCCCAAGAAAAAGCAGACACCTGTGAAAATTTTGCTTGGTATTTGAAAAATAATTTCGTTCTTCAGCATAAAGCTTCCTCCAATGTATTGTTTCAAAAATTAGCCAGGTTTATTGAATCCAGTTCGATTGTATATATAATTCTTCCCGAAATACACAGTATACTGCATCAGTGTTGGAATTTATTGGGCTAACTGATGTTTACCGTTCCTTATATAGGTTCAGTAAACGCATTAAAAGGCAACATGAAATCGATGCATATGATTTGATATAAATTTAGCAATTCGTCGCCATCATCGACGTCGGGTTTAAATGGTTTTACGCAATATTTTCGAATATACGCGTCATCTCCATTTTCAATTACGTCTTCAATAAGAATGGCGTCGAATCTTCGTATTTCCGGGATCTTATTAATAATATATCGCCACGATTTCAAACACTTGTATTTTCTCATCGATTGTGTGCAATCGTCCCTTGAATAGATGGCGTCAAAAAAAGTTTCAATTCCCGCCCTGATGACCACGTTATGCGAATAACAATGCATTCCGTGAGTAAATAAATAGACGGGATGGAAAGTCTGACGCAACAACTTTAAAAACAATTTTAAATGAGGTCGTAAATATAATTTTGTTGACTCGTGTGTGTCGGCGCAAAATATCAAAGTTTGGTCGAGATCGAGGACTACCGCTACCATAATTTTAATTTTAACTTTGTATAATAAAAGAAAAAAAAACCAAACATGGACGATTTATGTTCGAGAATTAAACAGGTAAAAAACAAAAAACCATCCCTCAAAGCCCATGTCATTAACATGAGATTTATGACAAATTTCCACGTTTTGCCCTTGGGCCATGTTTTACTTTTGTTAGGTCCACTTTTAGTATTGTCATTAATCTTATATTTATTCGCGATGAAAGAACCGCTCATCCATATTTATGAAATTATGATTTGCGCATTAACAATTTTAACGATTCTTGCATATGGAATGTATTTTACATTGCGAAATTTTATTCTCGGCGTAGCGTCGTATTGAAAGTAGATATGATTCGAGATTAACTGGTGCGATGCCACCGGTGATGAAATCGTGCGCAATTGTGTGTTTCTTTGAATTAAGCAAGAATAAACACGTAGCATAATTGATCAGATCCAAATTGGCAAGCCCAATGTTTTCAATCTCGTCAAACAAGGCATGGATGTCTGCACTGTAATGGTTTTTCTGTTCTCGTTTTTCCAAGCTCTGCAACACCACATTACATAAAGAAAACTTTTCCAAATCTGTTAATGGTTGGTAAAAAAGAGGCGGAGCATCCACCTGGAAGCAGGAACACGGCAACAGCTTCAAATTTTCTAACGTGCAGATAGCGTGCGGACTGTGCTTGTTTGATTGCGATATATACAACATGTCCACGGGTTTCAGCGTATAGTATCGCGTGACCCATGCCACATCCACCAACAACTTTTGTACAGAATCGTCAATTGTCTGTATGTCGAATGTTTCAAGACGAGCTTTACTTTTACTATGTTTCACCAGAATGTGTCTAAAACTTTTCTTGAAATTGAAAGGTCCAGGTAGTAGGCTTTCTCGTAATATAGACTCGTACTGAATCAATGTTCCGCTTATTAGATTAGCGGTGAAATCCGAGCCTACCAAAGCGATAATTAATGAAAAAAACGCCTTTATCGCTTCCTTGTTTTGGAAAAAGATGTTTCGACTGATTAAATTCACACAAATTAACTCGTCGGGAAACATTCTCAACACGTTTACGTTTTCTAGCTCGATATCATCAAAGGCGTACAGTAAAAGAAGACTTAATAGAATGTCATTGTCGTGTGTGATTATGACGCTTTTACGAGATGACGTTTTCAAAAATTCTCGAATTAGTTTTATCTCACCTTCTGCAAATAGTTTATCAGATGACACTACGATTGAAATATTATGAATCATGGTATGGCTTGCTTCAATTTTGGATCTTAGTAAATTCGGAATAAGCTTTACTGCTTCTTGAAGAGCATTGCTTCCAGGCGAAAAGCGCACGGTGTCTTCAGTGTCCAACACTCTTCTCTGCGCCTGCGTTTTACGTTTGTTCGGGAGGGTCAAACCCTCGTAAAATAGCATGACGTCCAACGGTAAAGTGCCGTCACGAACTCGAAGCGTGTTGGATATTATGTCAAAAATTTTAGACGCGGCTACGTCGTATACGTCGTTTTCATACCGTTCGCGACTTCTATACAGGACGTGGGATATGTCGTATAAATATTGTTGGACATCCTTCCAATATTCAGGATCAATATTGCGTTTAACGCAATTTTTCGCTCTAACAAATTTTAATAAACCCGCTATTCCCATTATAATAAAAAGGGAAAAATGGACGAGAGTTTATTAAATACCGTTCGGAATATTTGTATTAGACACAAGCAAAATAAACTATTAATTAGATATAATTTATGGAAATTATTTTATTATCTAACGTCGCAACAACAGAGTGACCTTGTTTCTTATTTAGATAAATCGCTGAAACTAAAAACACCTCCACCCACCTCTGTTATTAAATATTTAAAGTCTGAATTGCCGAATTTACATATTTCGTATAAAACGCCAACATACGATCATGGTGTAAAATATAAAATTAAAAATCCCTTGGAAATATTCAATTTGTTGTTTAATTGCGCCGTTAAATTAAACAAAGGTTTGTGTCTGATTGAGCATACTAAGCAGTCTCCTACCGGGTTCGTTTGCTTGTATTTAGCGCCAACCAATCAAAAGGTACATGAATTTTGCGTTTATCATTGTTCCACTTTTATGTTTTACAAACGCTCTCAATTCGATCCGTGCAGACTTTTGTTACAACTTTATCCATATATTGAATTGAATATGGTGCCTCTCGCGTACGTTCCCAATGCCTTTCCATTAATTTCTAATACGGAAGTTGCTCCGTACAAAGTGATGGGATTACAAACGTGGGATAATAAAATAATTTTTTTACCTTCGCCGCATTTTTATCCCGCGCAGTGCGCATTAAATTGGCCCAAACATTTAAAACACTATTTACAATATAATGGAGGTGCCTATAAAAACTGCACGACAATTCCTTTCGAAATCCGCAACATTTGGACGTTGAATGAAGTGTTTCATTTAGTTGAAATTCCAGATAAAATGTACTGCGTCGCCTTCAAAGACGCCAACGCCAACCTACCCTGCCAAGCTGATGAAACTAAAATCCCACTGTTGTGGTTTAATTGGCTACTAATTGACGATACAGTCTACAAAACTTGACCATGCCAATTTTATGAGGTCGGACGCACTTTTTGAAGAAATAGAAATAATTCCTGTATGATTTGGAAAACACCAGGTCGTTTTCGGCAATTTTGTTTTCTACCGCGAAAGATAGTATCTCTTCTTCTAGTAAGGTTTTAAACCTACCAGCGGGTAAAATATTGATTAGTTTACGAATATAAAAGGGAGTCAGTTTCAATACTGTGCAAGGAGTCAGCTCCCGAGAGTACAGCAAGACTTTAACGAATAGAACGCTTTCGATATTACCGCGGAGGACGTTGGTTTCTAATTTCACTATAAATGAATTTATATCTTGTTCATCTAAACTGTGGTTGACGAACGCTGGTGTGGTTGACGAACGCTGTTGTGGTGAAAAGACAATTATTTGAATGCCTTTTTGACGTAAATATTTAAGAACAACGTGCCTCAAAAGTTTTTTATAAGACGTGCTCTTGTTTTTATGAAAGTGCAAATAAGCTTGCAACCCGGATGAAAAATTGACGTTATTTGCTTTACAGAATTGAAAATAAGACGCCAGAATATATCTATATAAGCGATCGGAACTTTTGCTCAACATCTTTTATTTTGATGGAGAAATTTCCGTGTTTCGTCAATTTTGAAATCGAAAGTTGTTTCGTGATATATAACGTTAATTATTTAGTGGAAATGGTCGATGATTCAAAGCTAAAAATCCCATTAGCCGAAATTAATTGCAACGTCAAAAAGTCTCCCAGTGACGGCGTAAACTTTGTAGACGATTTCTACAAATACATTCGTCTGGTTCATGTTAAAAACAACTCTACATACGATTTTAATTTCATCAGTCAAGGCTCTGCCATCAACATTCTAAAAGTAAAATTGCACAGTAATTTAAAACATATATTTTTAGGACTGCATCCTTGCGTGCGGAACAAGAAGCATGCTAAACTAATTTCATTGAAGCAAGGAATTTGTTCTGTTCTAAAACCAGAAAATAATTCTGTAAATGCTGTAGATTTATTTTACTCGAATTAAAATTCATTTTACAAATCTTGATCTGATTCTTCCGTTGTATCTTCTTCGACTTCCTCCTCTGTTTCTTCGTTTGAAGGCATGTCTACTAAATCGGACGTATTCAAATCATCCCTGCGTTTTTTAAATGTCTTTTCCGGTGTCTTTTCCGGTGTGTCTGTCCTTCGTTTCCCATACACTCGTTGCGAAAATAATCCCCGCCGCGCAGTCTTTAGTTTTGACAATTCTTCTTCGCCGGCTTCGAAGGTAGCTGGAGGCTTCTCGGTTTCGGCAGGGCCAGAGGCCTGTTGCGAAACGTGCGGTTTACCAGGACTTTTACTAACAGCTTCACCAGGGCTTGATGATTCATGCAATGCACGAGGGCTTTTAAGAGTAGCTTCATGCCGCAGAGTGGGACTTGTCCGAATAGACAGAGACTGCCGTGGACTGGGACTTTTATGAACGGGTGTAGATTCCTTTATAGTCACAACTATATTTGGTGGACTCATTTGATCAAGAACATTTTGTAGCAGCGTGAAAAGTTCTTGCAGGCAAAATTCATTTCCAGAGACCATTTTAACGTTGTCGATAGTGCTTTGAATTTCAAATACAACGTCTACCATTATTCTTACACTTTTTTCTAAAACTTCCAAGTAAACATTTTCAATTGGGTTTTCTTCGAGAAGAAATTCCTTCAATTTCTGGCGGTAAACGTCTTTCTCGGCTTCGAAATCTTGTCGTATAACTTGACTGGCTATTATTATTTCTTCTTCCACAAATGATTTTTCAATCTCCTTTATGTTATTTAATAATTCATCAGCAAACTCGGCTAAATCGTCAACGTGTTTAAGTGTTTCTTTTGACGTAAAGTCACCCAGTTTCCTTTCTAATGCATTAAGGGTCGTTAGCAAAGAGTTGTTTGAAACTAAATATTTATCAATTTCCGAAGCAACAAAGGGTGTTCGCACCATGCTGCCTACAGTTTTAATATATTCCATAGATTGTTTATAAATGGAAATCAAATTTAAATTAATGTCTATTAAAGACGATTGAAATTTTCTTAAACTAGACACCTCTTCGGAGCATCGCAAAAGATTCTTGTCGCAAATATCTAAATCTCTTTCTAAACCTTTTAACGTTTTATCGTGAGTCTTGTTTATTTCATCATAATCCTCCATATTCCTTTCCAAAGCAGCTAGTGTTTCTTGATGTTGTTTTTTCAAATTTTCAATTAAAACTCTCAGTTGAGTAGATTGCGTATTTAAAGTACGTGCATACTTTTCTACGGGAGCAGATAACGATCCGTCAAACTCTTTCTTTGAAGCTTCAATATCATTTTCTAAATCCATGGCAGATTGAGAGAGGTCGTGAACATTACTATCTATATTCTGTATTTCCTCGAACGTTCGCCGGGCAGAATTTCCCATTTCTGCATATTTGATGCTTTCTCTTAAAACGTTCATCATGGTAGAATGAAATTGAACGACCTTTTCTAATTCTCTTTTACATTTTTCGGCTAGCGCAAGGTGTGTTTGTTTTAAAATTTCGTTTTGTTCAACTAAAAACTTTATCTCGTCTTCTCTAATCTTTAACAATCTCTCGTGTTCTCTAATTTTGACTTTATCGCCGGTCATTTCCATTCTCAATTTCGCTGTCGAGTCTTGGTATTCATTATGAGCTTTAAAACTTTCCTTCTTTCCCAATTCGAACAATTCACTTAATTTTAAAACTTGCTGTTCCAATACTCGAATCTCTTCGTCTTTTTGATCATCAAGTTCCATGTATTCTGTGTGTTTCGAAACAACTTCTTCCAGTTGTTTCCTTCGAAGTATGCAAGATTCCAATTCGACATTCGCATTGCCCAAGTCAGATTTTAGGCTTTCAATATTAGTTTCGAGACTTTTATTTAATTCCTCGCAACTTTCCTTTTCGCGAGTTAAATTTTCAATTTGTTTGGATAATGTTTCAACCAACTGCGTTTGCGCCATACTTGTTTGTAATCCTAAAGTTTGCACCTCCGTTTCAATAGTTTGATGAGACGCGTCCATACGCTCAACTGGTTCAACTCTGCTACGTAAAGTTATTTCTAAAAACACTTGCGCTATATCTCGATAGTAGCTAACTGGAATTGGTTCTAGTGCACTTTCAAAAGTGGCCCGAAGGGGTCCAAGATATGGATATGACCTAATTAATTCATCCAACATGATATTTACTCGGTGCTTATTCTCTATATTGATATTACCAAGTTTCGCCAAAAATAAGCGAAATTCAGCGTCAATATTTTCATTCGTCAAAACTTTACTGGACAGTGATTGTAAAATTTGCAACGACGCGTTTAATTGATGATAATCAAAAAATAGTTTATTATACTTTAGTTCAAAGGTTTTTCTCTCTACATTAGAGGCATGTTCTAGTCCTCGTATTGTTCCTTCTTTCGACAAAAGTTGCCGGTTTAAACTTTCTACTTCTTCTCTCAATATACCTAATTCAGATTCATGAACAGTCTCGGTGGTAGAGAGTGGGCTGGAAAAAATGACATCTTCTATTTGTGGCAGAGGCGAACCAACCAGTTCACGCGCACCCACCAAACGTTTTTTTTGCGGAGGGGAAGGAGTCGCAGGGGAACTTGGACCAGCGCCTCGTGGAGTCCCAACACCTTTGTCTGCTTGTTTTTGTGGAGAAGTTTGTTCGCCTACATCTACTCCTACTCTACCTGGCGGTGGAGGTCTTGGAGGCGGTGCATTTCGCCCGTAACCTGGGCACACCCTAAATCCATTCCCTATAATCTGTAGCAATAATATGCAAAAAGCGCATTGATTGGTCTGTAATAATTTCTTCCTGATTTGATCTTGAAGAGCCCTATACTCGATTTTAAAAGGGTTTGTCGCATCCTCTGCCCAGCTTATCAATTTTAATTTCAATTGCTTATGATCGATTACGTTTGCGTTTGAACCGACAGCTTTCTCGATTAAATAATTAAATAAAACTCCCAATATAGTTTCGTGATTTGAAAATTTTTCTTGCGGTATCTTAGGCAAAGCTATCAGGACCAGTTCGTATGCAAATTGATACAAGTCCCTAACAGTTAATGCGTTAAAGTTGTTGCTAATAAAACTGTCGACAATTAAACCAAACAAAGAAACCAATTCTTGTCGCATCTTTTTCTTTTTATTAAAAAGATGAGTAGATTTAAAATTTTTGATAAAATATTTGGAAGTGAAGGCAGAAGCGTTGAACGAGCGGCAGGTAGAGAAGCTGCTTCCACTGCAGAGAGAGACTTGGCTCGCTTGGGATCCCTTTCCGAACATGCACCAGGTCCACCGCGAAGCCTACCAGGCGACGTATTTGCGCCACCTTTAACGGGTGATGGAACGCACCGATTATTATCACATGCCTATAACTTGACGAGGGAAGATGACCGAGTCATGGTAACTTCTCGGTCTGTTTTTGAAGATACCATGAAAAAAAATAGTAAATTTAGAGCCCTGGTAAATTTTGTTTTAGAAAATAAATGGTACTTGTTGGCCACAGCAGGATCTGGAACTGGTAGCTATTTGTTCTGGAACATTGTCAGTGAACGCAGCAAAAAACTCAGCGGTTGTCTCTTATACGTCAATTCTACTACCTGGTGTAAACTAAATGATTGCTCATGCTTATACCACGACACTGTCCCACTCCCGGATGAGAAGTCATATCTATGTTCTTCCAAGGATGTGCAAACATTAAATTTGCCGCCAATGGAAGATTGCTGCACAGCCATGAATTGGGTTCAAACACGAGACGGTAGTTGCGGATTACTTTGCGACACTCCCTTAGGCGTGCAAGATTATACCATCCGATGCGTGGAACCGTCATTTATGGCCGGTCTCAAAAGTGTTGCTACTGGAATAGCCATTGGCGCAGCAGAAGAAATGCACCATGTTCTTGGGGCCATTGTTGGACTTCGCAAATTCTTGCACATCATTCCAGTTACATGCAGTATGCTTGCTGGAATTTTCGCCGCTAAATATAATCCTTTTTCAAATAAATTTCCTAGCGCCATGTTTATTATAAGTTGCGCCGTTTTAACCTTCCTGTACTTTTATTTTTTACTCTTTTAAAAATGTTCATCCAGCTCAAATTTATCGTCGCCGAAGCGCCCCATCTTCTGGTACTCGCTTACCTTCTTTTCAAAGAAATTCGTCATTCCCGGAATGCTAATTGCAGTCATAAAGTCAAACGGGTTTGCCACATTATAGTGTTTGTTGTAACCCAAATCAATTAAAAATTTGTCGGCTACAAATTGGATATATTGAAGCATTAACTCGGAATTCATTCCAATTAACTTTACGGGCAAACTTTCAGTTAAAAATTCGCTTTCAATGCCTACTGCATTTTCGAATATTTCAACTACCTGGTTCTCGCTCAGTTTCTCGTCGTCGTTAATTGCCAGCTTGTACATTAATATTGAAAATTTAACGTGTAGTCCCTCATCACGACTTATCAGTTCATTAGCATAATTTAATCCCGGTAATAATCCGCGCTGTTTAATCCAGAATATACTGGCAAAGGATCCACTGAAAAAGATTCCCTCGATGGCCACCGCGGCAATTAATCTTTCTGCTAATGAGGCCTCTTTGTCGTTTACCCACTTTAATATCCAGTCTGCTTTCTTTTTCACTGCCGGATATGTTTCGATAGCATTAAATATCTCATCTCGTTCTTTCTCGTCGCTAATGTAAGCCTCTATTAATTTACTATAAGTTTGAGAATGAATATCTTCCATCATAATTTGAAAATTATAGAAAACCTTAACTTCAGGAACATCTATCGCTTTACGGAAATGTTCCGTCAGATTTTCATTGACAAGCATATCGGCCGAGGCAAAAAAACCCAGAACGTGCGATAAAAAGTAACGTTCCTCACTAGTCAGTTTATTCTCCCAATCGTAAACATCTTTACTGAGGTCTACTTCGGCTGGAACCCAATAACTGCCCTGTGCCTTTGCATAATATTTATGGACTTTGGTATTTTTAATAGGCGAATACGTGTTCCGTTTACTATAGTCCATTTCTTTATGATTTACTTGATCAAAAATGATCTCTTTTTATACCCTTTTTGGTTTAAACCAGTTTAAATACAAATTAAACTACAATTTCGTGCGTGTTTTTAGTAGGTTTAACTTCATTTAAACTCGTTATTAATACCATTAAACGCGAAATTGAAATGAAACGTACGATTTAATATGAAATTTAAATTTTTTATTTGGGTTTAATAACCACGAAAAAACGAGGGTTAAAATGGCATGATTTAACAAAACCGTTTAATGAATTTTTGATGAATGATAAAATTCAACACCACATGCCTGATGAAAAGACTAGTGTAATGTTTTTGATTTTGAAGTATTCTCTCGGCAATATTTTTAAGCGAAATATACGAAGATAATTCACCAACCATATCTTCGCACGATTGAGTTTCTTTCAAGGTTGTTAGTAATGGAATAAAGTCGTCGCCGGAATCATACAGCAGCATATTTTAAGATATTTGCGGTGATTTCAGATATAAATAAATAATTTTCTTTTATAAACAGCTCGCTTTCAGTTATTGAAAATGAATCATCTTGGGAAGAAATTAAATGCACAAATTGTTGCATGTTTTTTAAAATCTTTTCTACACTATCGTATAGACCGCACAAACTTTTGCTGGCTCCTTTTGGTATCGAATTATTAGTTTTGAAAATAATCATTAAAAATAGCAGTCGTATCAGAGAGAAAGTGTGAAAAGAAATCTTGTCACTAAAGAGAAAACATAAATCATGTATAGCGTAATCGGACGAGTTTAATATTTGTTCATATTCCGTAGTGTAAAAAAAACTTTTTGGTTCTTTTTTCAAAATTGTAAACAGTTTGTTTTCTTGCGGATTTTTAGCCGTTTTAACGTTGCCGTCAGATACAAAGTACTTTCCAGTACTGGTAAAATAAAGAATCCTCACTAATAAATGTTCCAAAAGTTTCATACCATTTCGAATATGCAAATCAGCTAATAAATCTACGCTAATCTTAATAATTAAAAAGGCGGGAAAAGCGCCCCGAGTCATTATGCAAGAGTATAAATGATCGATGAGTTGGCAAAACGCTAAATAAACAGCAAAAGGGTCTGATGTCTGATTTAAATTTAAACTATTAATCGAACACGTGTCGCACGTATAAAAATGCAAATTGTCGTAAAGTTTTTGTTCCGCGTGAAAGACATCAATTTGCATTTTCTCTATCGAATACTTGATTATTTGCGTCGTCGCATTCCCTAACGTATTATCACCATCATCACTTAAATCTGAATTTTTTATAATTGTTCGCAATCTCTCTTCTGCTGGCAATTGTGGAACCGACCCTCGATGATCCAACCCCATCTCGAAAGAATTGACAGTGCTAGACAACAAATAGGTCCAGTGATACATACATTGCAAGTTGACATTGTTCACTTGGATCAAATAACCAAATTTGGTTACGTAATCTGGCATGAACTCGAACGTAATCATCTTTAACACTTGCGAACCCAAAATGTCAATCAACAAGCATAATATATACCGATACTCTGGATTATCTCGATTATTTGTACAGGTTTTGATGACATTCCTCTCTTGCGTTTTATCATTAAATATAATGGCAATTTCATCGTCTTTATCAAAAATCACCGAATGAATAGGCTTTTTAAAATATTCCGCTAAACATTCCATCTCTCTCTTTTTTTATTTTGAAAATTCATCCAGGTCCCAATCTTCAAACGTCCCATCGGGCAAATGTCGTCGGACAACTAATGCTATTTTCCCAGAGTTCAATTCTTCTTTAGCCAGCTTGATGGGATCATCAACTTCGACAGCAGTTGTAGCAATCTGCATAGCTCTCGTTCCAATTATGTGTGCTCTTTCATATTTAGTCAAGACTGGCTCTGTAATTCTCTCGCTCTTTGCTCGCTTTCTTTCCATCTATATGCTCTATGCTCTATGCTCTCTACACTTTTATACGAGTCTGTTTTGTTGAAACCACCACAGCGAATCGGTAGGTACACAGTACGGTAGTTGATTTAGAATTACGAGTCGAGAATCTGATTTGCACGTACACACTTTTTCCAAATCGGGGTAAAACTCTAAATCAATTATTCCACCTTGACAAACAAATTCATTTTGTTTTCGACAATCAGTTCCAGCAAAAAAATCGGGGTACTTGCATAAACATCCAATCAAGCCTTCCGTTGTTAGGTATGACGACCCGCCTCTTTTGGGATCGCAATCAAAATGCGGTATACTCGTATTAACTTGTGGACGACACACGTTTTGATTACAAATGAAAATCGAATCACGGCAGCTGCTCAAACAATCTTCGTTACTGTAACAAAGGACGGAATGTTGATGGCAATCTAAATGGATTTTATTTTCTGCTGCAAGAAAATCTGCAGCTAACGGTGCTAGTGGCTTACGCTTTTTATGTTTATAGAACCAAACCAACAAGATAATTACTGAAAACACATGAATGTATCCCAAATAATTATACATGCTTTCTTTCTTAAAAAAGAAGAATGAAATATGGCAAATTATATATCGTGTTTATACCACTCTACGTTGGAGCGTTACTAATTTTGTTGCATAATTTGCATCAGCGATTCTTTCCGGAGAGGGCCGCACGTCACGTGAATACCATCAGTCCGGGTGTCTTTTCTATCGCGCCACAAGATTCTACTCGTTCTTACTGCAGCAAACAACCCGTAAAATGCCACGATCCTTTAAAGTGCAGCTGCCAAGACTTGTGTTTTGAAAAAGACCCGGTCAAATTTACCGTCCCGTCCAAAAATTCTTATATTTTTAACGGCCACCCACTAGATCCTGGTGTATACTGCGGGATTAAAGAGTATCACCAGATTCACTGCCACAACAATGGATCTATTCTGCATGAAAACGAGCGATCGTATTGTGTTTGCTCGACGCCCAACTTGTTCAGAGGACCCACGTGCTTGCAGAGTGTGCACGATATCGTAGATGACAAAGAAGACTGCGGCTTTGACGAATTTCGAAATCCCAAAATAAAATTTCCCCATTTATTTCCGTTACAATGTTTCCGCGATCACTGCTACGGCGTGCCCGACTCGGCAAAAATTCCTGGGATAAATTTAACGACGGGAACGTGCGACTGCGGAAATTACGACGATACTCGCTTGCGCAACACCCGTGAAAACGACCTGACCTCGCCGTGTTCCCCGTGTTTCAATCGGAGAGACGGAGACGTGTGGTATTTTGGGACACCGTGCATGAATGCTGTTAATTTTCAACTAGATTATTATCCATGTTTCTATTACAATGAAAATGCAGTCGCCTGTTGGCACGGTTCGATTACGATTCAAGATTCTGTGCCAGGCGATATTTTGGCAATTTTGTAATAATAAAAGAAACAATGGGACCAAAAAAAGCAAAGCGGCGACCAACTCCTCCACCCCCGCCTCCACCCTCGCCTCCCCCCTCGCCACCCCCCGTGCTTCATCCTGTAGGCGCGCCAAATATTGACCCCGGATCAGAAGAGCTAATCAGGAATCTGTACGAACAGTTGGTCTTTTTCCTAAATTCCAACGCCCCGCCCGCCCCGCCCGCTAATCTCGGGCCCCCGCCGCGATATAACATTGCCCAATTACGTAATCATTTCGAATTGGAATTGATGAAACAGAAAAATTAATTTACGCACGATCCAATTATTTCGTAAAGGTTTTTATTTTTATTTTTATTCTCTAGCAAGCATTGAATTTCAGAAAATGACAAATTGTATTTTAAAGACAATAAAAATGAATCTTGCTGCATCTTCCAGAAATGAACTAGAATAATTAGTATGCCAATTAATATAATAAAGTAATGGACAATCATCTTTTTAATCAGTTTAAGCTATCGATAACATGTTGAAATCTGTAGTCTTTCGTGTAATCGGAAAAGTAAGTTTTATTAAAAACGTAAATATTTTGGCGTAAAGCGTTTAACCAAGTTTTAAAGTGCTGGACATAATTCCTGTAATGATTGATATACGCGTCCAATCGCTCAATATATGCTTTCCATTCTAATTGGAGCGCATCAAACGACATGGCGACCTGTAAAACAAACTCGGTCAAGCACGAAGACGTTACGCAAGAGATGTATTTACTTATAAATACTTGTTTTAAAATACGATTCGTCGATAGCATAGTCTTTATTGATTTGCAAATATTTACATAATTTTCAAGAT
This sequence comes from Scolopendrellopsis subnuda, assembly GCA_034694405.1. Classification (NCBI taxonomy): domain Eukaryota; kingdom Metazoa; phylum Arthropoda; class Symphyla; family Scolopendrellidae; genus Scolopendrellopsis; species Scolopendrellopsis subnuda. Next base: position 32,559 of record JAQFYH010000001.1, read on the forward strand.
GTCTACGGAGCATTACGTTGATGTTTTTAAAATAGGGTTCGAACCAAACTTTTAAATCTCTCGCAAAATTTTCTAAATGATTCATTTGCAAACTAATAAACTTATAATAAATGTAATACGTTATTACGATGTTATAAATGGGCAGGTCGTACATCTTTCTAGAATAACGCAATTTTTTCTCTTAAATAATCTCGACATATAAGCTGCGACTGATTTATTTCTTCAATTATTTTTGGTATATGGTAAAATATTGAAAAGACGTGTTGGAACCAACTGGCGTACTGCTTATTATATGCTCTCAAAAACGAAATGTGTAATTTAATTTGAGTTTTATACTGTATGCATTGTTTTTGATAAAACTGAAATATGTCGGTAATTATATACGAACAAAGGAAATTGTCGGAAAATTTTGCGCTTTCGTCGTTTAATAAAATGGTCATCATTTGAGTTTTATAATTCTCCCACAAATTACCGACGGATTGAAAAAAGGACATGGTCCAACTAGAGTATTCTTTTTCATACTGTTCCCAAAGCCTAATGTAGGCTTGAATTACAAATTGATGATGGCGATATAATGAAACTAGGTTAATAAAATATTGCCTGTAGTTCATACTTTATACTTTACTTTAAACTAAAGTAGTCGGTTCCATGCAGTTGCTGCTGTGATACCGAAAGAGAGAGAAAAATCGGCCGTAGCTTTGTAAAAAACGTTCATTTGAAATCGATTCAGAAGCTGTTGGTTTAAAAATCGTATTATGGCTCAGTTCATACGCAGCTCCGGAAGCAATTGAAATGGGACCGTGTTTGCAATTTTTAAGACCCAAAAAGAGTTTTCCCCTTTGGCACCAGGATGCTTACACGAGATAGTTAAGAACGGGAGATAGGAATACTTGACGAAATAACTTCTACCTAAAATGAACTACATTCTTACTCTGCTGGATACAAAAGTTTACCGTTTTTAAAAATCCACGCTGTTCCTTTACTTGCTCTTATATACCTGGGAGTATTATTAATAACAAACCGAATCAAATTACTATTTAGTATTATTCGATGTCGTCTCTCTGGATGGGGCTGAATTTTGATTTTAAATACGTTGGCTGAAAATGTCAACTCTACATCCGAACCATTAATATATATAGGTGTTTCTGTGTATTTAAAGTCTGTAAAGATTGGGACGACTTGATATTTTGAATAAAACGGAAACTGTTTACAAACTTGTTGCGTGCATATTGCATATTTAATTAGACCATTAGGGTTGTTTTTCATCATTTCGTATATCGTATGGTCACAAGTCACATGGTAAAAATGCCTCGATTTTATCAGGCGGAATCTGACTGGCTGGACCTGAACTCTCATTTCTCTGGTGTAAACAAGCAGCCGCAAGAAATCGATTACAGTCGCAACATTAATGGCGTGTATGTTTGTTCGCCAAACCCACCGCGCAAAGCTTTTATACCAATTGAATTATGGGAGACTTTTTGTCAACAATACCTTAAACTAACGACTAGTCAACCATCTGCCATTACGGTCATGCTACAAAGCACCGGCCATCATCTAATTTCTTTCGATCTTGATATCAAAAAGAAATCTCAAGTTCAGTCGCATCATTTTATAAATACTTTGAATGATGTAATTAAACAAATCATCGCCAAGATAGCAACTTTATTCGAAGAAGTTTTAACTAGGCATAAAATTAAAACATTTCGTATAATTCAATGTTGCAGAAGAAAGTCCCTCGGCGTTCATTTACATGTTGTCAATATGCTAATTACGTTTACTGATTACGTAGTTCTCTGTCAGTATGTGGCATCATTGATACAACCGTTGATATCGGAAATAAACGAATTCAGTATCACGTTAGACTGTCCTAGTAATTGGTCCATGCCGCGTGCCAGGTCGTTTAAAGATTTCGAAGATTTTTATTCCCCAATTTGCGTGCACATTTTCAAAAAAGGTACCAAAAAAGTATACGAGTATTACTGTGAAAATATTATACCCACCAGCATTGAAAACATAAAATCGATTTTTCCTAAAATTACATCCTACGAGCAACTTGATTATTTTCTTTTCCCAGTACCTAGTTCATTTAATAAAAAACTAACCGATGAACAAATTTGGTTCATAAGCTCAACACTTATCCCCACTACCGCCGATTTAAATTCCCCCGAATTCCAGAAAATTGCTACCGTCCGAAACAAAAAACACTCGAGTTATTATATGCATCTGTATAAAGATATTTCAAAATTAACAACTAGTCGTCATCACGATTACTATATGAATGTGTCGGAACGTTCGTACGTAAAAAAATTAAATATATCTGAATACATTGCTAACCCGTGGAAAAAATGCTACGATTTAACCCCATCGAAAGACCTCGTCCAACAGATTAATCCTAAATATGTTTCATTGACGGAAACACTGGAACCTTTTTTCACTCTCGAGTCATTTCTGTTGACGTTTGCTGGAAACGAGAAATACTTGTACTTGTTGTGTTTAGAATTATTGGCCTTGTATTCAAAAGAACAAGTGAGAAATATTCTGTTGCAATGTAATTTTAAAGATGAACAACACTTGGAGGCCTTATTACAGCTGTTTCCCGACAAGCGATCCTCCACAGATCTCCGAGGTATTAAGTTTACTTTATGCGAAAATCCGGAAATCAAGGAAGCGCTTATAGAAATGTGCGCAACGAAAATTTGGGACTTTATTGCTGCTGCGAAAGAGATTGATATATCGAATGTCATGTGCCTCGCTTTCCACACGTTGACTCCCATAATTTTCGAGAGGCGCTATTATTTCTACGACAAGAACGAATGGATTGAATTAGACGAGCATGGGAAAGAAGGGTTCTTGCATACCAAATTTAATGCATTTTATGATGCCATTCTCGACAGGTTAGACACGTATCTAACCGAGGAAAAAATCATGCTTTCTAATAACCAGAACGGTGATAATTCTGAAATGATGAAAGAGGCAGAAAAAAACTTTACAGCCAAAAAACGATACGTATCGGCGCTTAGAACCATCCCCAAAAGGAGTAATTTTTCGAAGGAAATGACTAAATCAATTTTTATTTATTGGGATAAAAGAACGTGTTTGAAAAGTAACTCGAAATTTTTATTACATACCAATGAAGGGTTGCTCAACTTGCATACTATGAAAATCTATGCTCTCAACCCAGAATTGACCGAACCGAAATTTTCTCTGCCTTTATCAAATTACAGTAAACATTTCGGATCTTCTCTAGATAATTTAGTCACATCGTATAAAGATTTACCGGAAGATTTTTACGAGTTGTTTGTTGCCATTAAACGAGATATTTTTCAAACCCTTCTTGAACCGCTATTTACTAAAAACAGCACTAATGCGTATCAGGTAATTCTTGATGAATTAACCACTCGCTTTTCCAATGTCCCAATTTGCGTGCATCATTTTATTACATTTTTAATACTGATTAGTGCCGGTGCAACGGACTGGTTTATTTTTATTTTAGACACGATATGCGAAATTCTTCTCGAAGGGAATTTTTTCAAGATAATTCTATATCTATACGGTGGTGCCAACAATGGCAAAACTAGCTTAATTAATATGCTCAGAACACTTTTTGGTTCTTATTGTTCGTTCTTGAATAAAGCTACGCTGAGTAAAAATAATAATTCAAATACTCAAAGTGATTTGGTTAGTGCTTCCGGCACGAGGTTACTAGTCTTTGATGAACTTTCCGAATCAGCCGTGGATTCCTCTTTGTTAAAGATGCTCTCTGGCTGCCGTGAAATGAAAGCCAGGACCTTGTATGATATTGGGAGAGACATACCTATAACGTATAAATTGTTGATTTCATCCAACCACAAAATCAATGTACTTATGGACCAAGCTATATTTCTTCGTCTGCGGCCCATTATTTGCCGCAGTTTATTTATCATCAAGTTTGCTCAAGAACCGCTGTCGTTGCGGGAACAATTTAGGCGTAAAATATTCGAGATTCGAAAGTCGATAGACAACGAGTTTACAATGTTGGCGGCAGGAGCATTGTTTCTGTCTATACGCCGCATACAATACACCCAGGATATTTGGAAAACGTGTCACAAAGATCTGCTATACCTTTTTGTTTTGCAACCAGATTTTCGGCCGGAAGGCATGGAAGAATTTTTACTCGAACTGAAAGAGCGGCAGGATAAAATATTCAGTCATTTTTTTGAAAAAAAATATGTCGAGTACGCCTCAAATAAGCGCATAACTATTCCCGAACTCGAGGAATTATTTCAGCATTTTTTGCTTTCACTAGGATCTAGAAACCAAGGATCGACCGTGTCAAACTTGTTGGAAATGTTTCATAACAAGCACAAGCATTGTTACGACGCAGCGAGCAAATCATACTTGAACATACAAAAGGGGTCAGTTGTTTGATTGCGAGGAGGGTATATAAATGCTGCGCACCAACATTTTCCATTGTTAAAATGCTAGCCTTTGTGGTTTCTAAGCTTATTTCTGTCATTCGCATTGCAATGGCCCCCTTTAAAAACCAGGAACTTGGGACATATTTAAAGCGGCACAATTGGACACATGTACTCTCAAAATTGGGTGTAGAAGAATCATCCAAGAAGTTGGAAGAAGTACTTTCAAACGGGATAAAAGAATTTTCAATTAATTTAATTGAAACGAAACCCGTGCTCCATATCGCCGCCATTAAATTAGAAGAAGGACCGGAAATTACAGACAACGATCAGATTTCTTTGATTTTCTTGAATTTTTTTCGGGAAAAATTTCCGTCAAATAACAACGAGAATTGCGCCGACTTTATCGTTCCCACCGAAGGACCTCTGCCAACCTTCACCCTCGAAGATATCGAAGCTGGAATTTCTTCAATAACGGGCGATTTTGAAATAATTGAACTGTGGAAAAAGTATTCTTCAATTTGCAGCGCACCACTGCAACTGATTTTTAATAAATCCCTAAGTTTCGGGGAAATTCCAACAAATTGGACAAATTACAAGTTTATTATACAAACGGCCAATTCTCTGGTAGGAGAAGTTAGTTTAGAAAATTTTAATTATCAAGCACAAACCAACCATTTCTTAAAATTATTTGAAATGGTTCTAGCTAATAAAATTCAACAACGCGCCAAGGTATCTGCCATCCCGAATAAATTTGCTGATTTGGTAAATCAATGCCAAGAAATTCACGATGCTGTAGACAAGAAAAACGCCATCGATTACCTGGTGGTCAAGTTTAATTATCAAAATTTTAAATATATTACCATGCTAGAACTATTGCAAACGGAACATAAATTAAATTCTCACTTGTTAAAACTAGTTTATAATTTTCTATTGCGACGGAGCTATAGCATTGTAGTCAACGGCTACACTTCTGAAAAAACTCCGCTGCCTAGATCGTTAGAATGCAGTTCGATACTGGTGCCGCGTACAATTAATTTATGCTTGTCGCACTTAATTTTTACGAAAGTGAAATCAGTTTTCACGTTCGATGATCAAACTTGCACTTTAAAGTTGTGCAGCCACAAGGCATTTGAACTTCAAGATGATATAAACATGCTACACGAACTGTGTAGCAAGTATTCCATCGAGTTGGCTTTTGAAATCATGCATATGGGAAATCTGAAAACTGTTTACAAGACATTTGATATTCCGATTGTAGAGATTTATCAGTATAATGATAACGGATTTCTCATCTCGCGAGATGTCAGGAAATGGCATCGCCAAAGGAAGCATTCACGCCAACACATCTTGCTATGGTATCCGATGTATTTACAAGACCACCATGGCATCTGTTGCCTAAAGTGCGTATCGGTTGATGCTGCAACCGAGAGTTTAGCATTTGTTCACGAGATGTTGTCAAATCGAAAACAAAACTTTTGGGAGGTTGCACAAGATAAAAAGCGGCGTATAATAACACCCATAAAAAAGGCAACTTACCTACCTTTTAAACGCTTCCTAAGCCACCGTATTTTTGAACTCTGGAACGAACTACCGAAAAAACTTTTATTTATTGAAAACCCAAAAATATTTAAATTTAAGGTAAACAAATTTTTAAGTAAGATGTCTCGTAATCGTTTAAAGTCTTATGGTTATCCATGCTGTATGAAAAATGCATAATGTAATAAATATCAGTTGTATCAATATTTTGTCTATTGTGAAGGTCCGAAAACTACTCTCGGAGGAGCAGATTGCAACACGAGTATGCATCTGACCGATAAAGTGTGTAATCCGCAATATCTCATTTCGAAAGGCTGAGATTCCTAATTTTGTTTGGCAGATGTTGGTGTAGCTTTTTTTTGCAGGGGACGAAAGAGGGGAAATTGACCTTTAGCCCGATTGGCAAGTTCAGTTACCGGGAGCCAGTTGAGAGTACATTAACCATGCCAAAGAGAACTGCCACCAGCTCAAGTATTGGTAAATGTATTATCTCGGAACTAGGTCATTGGTCCCATGGGGTGTTTTGTTTTATTAGTTTTTCAAGTTATATTACACTTAAAAACAAATCATGTTTGACAGGAAGTAAGAACACGAGACGTTCTCTGCTACCTGAGAAAACACGAGTGGTGCTCAGATGTACAGCGCTACTGTTAAATTAAATTGGTGCTACAGTCCATTACACTTAAATGAAGAGGTCCATTTAATTGGTGCTACAATGCATTTTAAATAGAGCATGAAGCGATAACACGAGACATTTTCTGCTTCTGCTACATTTTTAAGAGTGCATTACAATATATATGTTTAAAAGTAAATTCTTCTCCCGTTACACGAGACGTTCTCTGCTCATGCCCTGCGCTAGAGTGCATACAATATATATTAAAATAAGCAATGAAGCGAAAACACGGACATTTTCTGCTCCTGCTACATATTTAAGAGTGCATTACAATATATGTGTGGGATATTTCTTCTCCCGTTACACGAGACGTTCTCTCCTCCAGGTCCATTTAATTGGTGCTACAGTGTATTTTAAATAGAGCATAAAGCGAAAACACGAGACATTTTCTGCTCCTGCTACATTTTTAAGAGTGCATTACAATGAGCATGAACACGAGACGATAATTTAGGGAAAACATTCTCCTTTTTATTTTAGGAACTATCAGCAAAACAATGCGAATCAGATTCGCTAAATTTGCGCGTGCTCAACCTCCCTGAGGATCCTAACACGTGAAAGAGAGGCAACTAATTGTTAAAAGTTATTATAACAGTGTATGGTGGGCGGGGAATTGCAATACTGTACGGAAAGTTGGTTTTCAAGTTTTTATAAATGTCGGAAATTGTGCTTGTGCTTTTTAATACGTTCATTTTATACTCATGATCCTTTCTATTCCAAAGAGCAAAAAACTTTAACTCGTGGTAGGCGCATCTAATTGCTTCATAATCGCATTTTGACCTCGCTTCTCTTTCTAAGCCATAGATCCGTGAATATTCATCTTCGGTCCTCCCAAAAATTCGCAAGAAATTTATTCTGAAATCCACGTAATTGTTGTAATATTTAGAGAGAATTAGAATCGCTCCAACACCTTCTATGGAATTTGATACTACCCAGTTTATTACACAATGTTCGTAAGAGTTGGCGATTTTATAAATACAAAGGTAGTATTCAATATTCAGCAAATATAGAAAACGCCAGGTGTTGGGCTGACCATCAAACTTTGGAATTTTGTGAATTGGAAAGACAGAGAAGAATTCTTCCGGATCGCGGCAGAAAATACGATCCACCATTAATTAGGCTTTATTAAGCAGTTTATCGTGACGAATTTTGATGACTTGACAAATTGAGCTGATAAAATTTTCCGTTTCCAAAAGTCTTCGCATTTGACGGCATTTCAAACCCAAGTCATTCATCACGCGCTTTGTATCTTCATCCAGCAGTAAAAAATCGATTTCTTCCGATGAAAATGCCGATTCGTCGAAAATAACGGGGTCAGTATCCGGTTTTCCAGTTTGGCCGCTTGCAGCTGCAGTTTGGGTGCTTTCGTCAGTTTCTACGTTTACGTTGCGAACTACAGCACGGTCTATTACTAATTCTGACGTTGATGTACGAATTAAAACTGAAACAAAAGACGGAACCCATCGTGATTTTTTGAAAACATGGGTCAATCAATGCAAGTTAATTTAGGAACGGTAAATTGCATACCCTCGTGAATAATTAGGTGTGAACAACGAATAACAAACATTTCTGCAAATAGAAAGAAGAGGTTATAGTAAACAATTATGTGAGACAAGTAAATTTCTTGATGTTTCCATATGTAGGTCATGATTTTTTGTACTACTCTCCTTTGGCTATATTCTTTTTCTTCCCTACTTTTTTTCTTTAAAAATAAATTAAATTAAAATAAAAAAAAAAACAAAATAATTAAATAAATTTATAAATTATCAAAATTCAAATTATTCCATAAAATATTTTAAAAATAAAAATCATTCCTACTTTTTTTTTTAAAAATAAATTAGTTTGAAAAGGAAGAAAAAAAGGATTAGCACTTCCTATCCCTCCCTCCAAAGTTTTAGTCTCATGGTCTATTGCTAATTCTGACGTTGATGCACGAACTAAAACTGCAAAAGACGGAACCCATCATGGGTCGTGAATAATTAGGTGTAAACATTTCTGCAAAAATAGAAAGAAAAAATATACCAGGTTAACTTTTTAACTTTATATCCGACTATGCGAGACGAGGATAGTTGAACATTATATTTATATTTTAATGAAAGTCTACATAGTCATACATTGTTATAGGCAAATAAGAAAAATAATTTAGATTGTACTTTTTGACAGCCTGAGCTGTCAAACACTTTAAACTCCATATTTTACCGTGATTACAACTGAATTTTCGTAACTTGAATGTTTTAAATTTATGAAAGAGGTTTTCCAATTCTGCGTGCAAAAAGCTTAGATTTATAGGGCACATTTTATCGCCATCCTCTTCTCGTGGGTCAAAGTACTTTAACAGCAACGCGATAAAGTTTACGTGCAATTCCAATTCGCTAGACTCTAAATTCTCCAAGTCATTGAACTTGAATAACACGTACATGGAAAAATGTAGCAAGCTTTCATGTTTTTCTGAGCGGATGTAGATGCATTTCGTGATATACGGAACCAGTTGACTTTCGAAAGTAGGACCCGCATATAGAGAAATTATTATGACAAATACCCCCAACGCACAATACTGTTCGTTTACGCTCTTTGATACTTTTGATATAATCATATTTAAGAGCGGTTCGTAAGTTGAAAATTTTTCGTTCCAGCCCAACCGTCCGTAAAAATTATGATTAAACAAGAAATAGATGACTGAATAAAATGAATTGACCGGTTTATAGGGAAAGGTCGTTAAATTATAGTTTAGCTGGTGATTTAAAACGTTAAAGCATGCTTGATAGAAATTTGCATCATTTGCTTGAAACATGTGTTCCATCAGGTCAATCAAAAAATCCCACGAGAGAGGATGATCGAGACCGAATAATTTTTCAACTAGCACGTAACTATAGATTATTTTTTTATTCCTAGCAAAGTCAATCACTTCTTCTTCATTCACCGGTAGTCGCAAAGATGGAATTAATTTCGAGGAATAGCCTTCGTCAGCATTCGGTAGCATTCGTCGTCGGGCGGAAAATAAAGTCACTTGAATATATTCAAAATTCTCCGATAACAAACTATAGATTTCATTTATTTCTATAATCTGGCTCGTATCAAAGTTGATTTGCGAACATAGATATTTCAATTGATTATCCAAATGCTTATACGCGCAAAAAGTTATAATGTTGTGCCCACTTCTATCTACACTGAGAACATTTGCACCATTCTTTAACAAGATTGTGGCTGCACCGTAATTTCCATTTATTACGGCATGAAACAGAGCGGTCCGTCCATCAATGTCTTTATGATTTACATCGATTCCTCGACTAATCTCTAAGAACGATTCTTCGTTTTCGATATTTTTAAATAAACCCGTCTGTCCTTTTTCATCAAACATGTTTTGTCAGGCATCGTCACACCATCCATAAAAATCGATTCTCCGGTATCGGCCTCTGCCAACAAAATCTCCCATAAACAGTCTCGATATTCACTCGGCTTCATAAGAAAATACCCATTGCTGGCTAAAACATCCTCGACTGTTTCAGCACCCAAGTAACGGCACAAGGTTTTTATAGGGATTTCTGCATAGCCAAATGTATAATCTGATATAATTCTCGACCGTTTCATTTTGTTTAAATGAAAAGGAAAACAAACCGTTTTATAATGATGCGAAAGAAATTTTTTGAAGAAATCTCGCAAGTTTCGTTGGTCGTTTACTACCCTGAAATTACCGACCCGGACGTACTCGAATTTTACGAAAAAAAAGTCAAAGTAAGTATAAATCAATGTGCTTATATCGAAATGAAAACGAGACGGCAAGCGCGCTTCATTCGAAACAAAAAAACCATTAGAATGACTGCTAGTAATCCGTTTATGAAACCAAAAAGTAAATCAATCAACCGTTATTCGGTTCATGGAATTAAAAACGAACCAGCTGCACGCAAGCTGTATCAGCAATTATTTAGGTCGTCAAAAGTCTATACATATGGTGTGGTCATTCACCCCACGTATCCTTTTTTCTCCTGCCGACCAGACGGGATCGTTAAACTGGGCGACGGTGAATTGTGTCTCCTCGAAATCAAATGCCCGTGGAGCGGCTCTATAAAAAGCAAGCTCCGCCCAAAATATATTGAAGTAAACAACGAAGGAACCTGGTCGTTAAGACCATCCCACTCTTACTATAAGCAAATTCAATTAAGCTTGGCCATATTGAATTTAAACCTTTGTCATTTTTGCGTTTATTCTAGCTTTGACCACACCATACAAGTCATCAACGTTCAGCGTAATCAAACGTTTATTAATGAATTGACTAAATCATTATCACACCAATACTTTACTCGTTTTCTACCAAAAATTCAAAAAGACCGACACACGTAGGTTTATACGGTAAAACATATTCACTATTTTTGAATATTCGCAACTTGCCGTGTTTAATAGTTACCGAATCGTCGTATTGGATTAAAACATCCGATAAACACGTGCTCAATTTTGTGTACGCGTACCCATAATTCGAAACTTCTAGCCGAGAATATACGCTGCAAGTTCTAGCAGATTGCGCATGCAACAAGTAATTATCCCGTGATATCCCCGTCACATAATTATCTTTAATGTAGTAGTTGGGTAAAATGCCGGTCCGCGCGCAGGGTTCAATGTCGTACATAAAGTTCTGATTTCCAATGGATCCAGCAATTTCTAAAATTGTGGAATCGTTTCCTTTCGCTCGCGTTATAAACGGAATCAAGAATCCCGTCGCTTTAAAATCTTGGTCGAGGTTATCGACTTTATTCTCTTTTAAAAATTTAATGACTTTAACAAAATCGGCAACATTAAAACTACATCCGTGCGTTTCGATCTCGCGGTATCCTTTACGCTCCAATTCATAAAACTCGTCAAAAGCTTTCGGCGAAGTTCTACTAATTATGTTAATATACTTATCCAAAGCTTCTTTGAATGAATTGGTAATTTTCAACAATCTTTTGAAAATAGGCTTAAACAACTGTGCATTCTTTTCCAGCACAAAGCTTATATAGAGTCCGATCACGGCGGCTTCGGCCAACGATATCTTGGCTTCGTTGAGCGATAAAATTTCCTGCTCAGGGTTAAGAATTTCGGTTGCTTCCGCTAAGCAATTATAGGAATTTAAAGAAAAAAAACTCACCATATCACCATCAAAATCTCCTTCTAATCTGGCCATTACCGAGGCCGGTAACGCCAACACGTGGTCATCCGTTAGGCCTAACACACGGGATATTATTAAATTTTGGGCGTCAATGGAAGGAAATCGACATAAAATCAAATAAGCCCCTGAACCGATGGCTTTATGCAGGTCTTTGTTAATAATCACTTCGTTCGCCTTAAGCGATGGCTCCAGAACAATTACCGCGCGCCCAGATTGCGTAATACTTTTTTTCAACATTCGCGACCGTAAAAAACTCAACCGGCCATATTGAAAACGCTTTATGAGAGAGTCAAAGATGAGTGACCGTTGTATGAAACTTTGGTAAATTCGGTTTTTATTTGTAATAGTGTCATCAAAGAGTTTGGCCAGGTCTCTCAAGTACAGCAAGGTTCGCTTCCCGAAAGGCCCCAGGTAGAGAATAGGCAGCGTGGCAATACCTCCGTTTTTAAAATATACTTTGCTTTTTTCTAAAGCAGATTTCGCTGCTAAATTATTCATAAATTTTCGCGGGATCCGACAAAAGTGATGGTACTGGATATAATCTTCATTGTTTGACTTTGTAAATTTGATAAATAAAGGCTCGTTAAAGATCACGTCGCTGTATTTTTTAACAATTTTATTTTTCTCCTTTTTTTGCTTTAAAAGATGGCGCGAAGCAAACGTCTTGTGACTGCAGCTTTTTAAGTATTTTAATTTATTTAAATTTACATTTAAAGAGACGCGTTTTCCTTCGCAAAAAATATTTTTACAATTTAAACACGTTACCAATTTCCTGCCTTTTTTGCTTTGATTCACGTGCCCGCAATTGACAAAGTTGCAAACACTGCACCTGGTATTTGCGACATCCCTGAACCACTTTTTCATGTACAATTCAGAACCGTTTTCGCGCTTGAATTTATTCATGAAATGTTCGCTTAATTCTCTAATCTTTTCCAAGGTCGCATTTGTAAATCTTTCCTTTAATTCCTGACTATCGGCTATTTTAAACTGTAGTTTAAGGTTCATTATTTAAATACGCTTTCAATATATTTCTCGTGATAGCTTTTGCAGTCTTTATCAATAGTTGGTTTTCCCACCACATGCACGCGAATATGAGGAAACACGTATTTCCATAAGCCTAGTTGCCAGATGCATTCATGGCTGTATTTTTTTTCGGTAGTGGGCGACAAAAAGATGACGATAGTATCTTTGTCGATGTTTGGCACTTTTGTTATTGGTCCGGGATGTATGTACAGTTTGTATTGTTCACGTTTGAATAAAGATTGTTTTAAATACCCACAATACACCCATAAAAGTTCCTCGTTTTCCTTAAATTTTCGATTGGTGCTCAAGTAGCGAATTATGTTTTTAAATAGGTCTTCAAACGCCGCATCAGATGCCATTTAATTTGCTCCAAGCGTAACCTTTGAATATATAGATTTTTTTTCCCCCGTCGTGTTCTTAATATATATTTTTCAACGTGCTAGAGGCAATCGATTGTAAATAATTTGGTGTTTGAGAAATCGTACAACTATTGCCCCGGATCCGTTTCTTTGGATATTCATCCTCGTCTTCATCGTCGAACTTTACAGTGAGAGGGGTCACTGACGTTGAATTTACCAAGTAACGAGCGTTCTTGTAATAATCTCCAACCCCTCCGGCTATAAGATAATCTCCTTCACATAAATCTTTTATACAAACCAAGCCACGGTTCTCCACCCACCGCACATTCACATTGCTAGGGGCGTAAATATAAGAGTCTTCTAGAGCCAAGTTTCGTACGCAACGTATTAGAATTGCTTTTCCTATAGCGGGAATTGATTTATTGTTCATATTTAACAGGTCTGATAGATGGTCATCTAATTGATCGAATGCTCTTCTTACTCGGTATCCATTATACTTGGCAACCTGCTGCATCGTCGCCACCATACTCTCTTGTGTAATCAAGTGCGATTGCTCTTCGCCCAAATGCGACAGCAGCAACGTGTCCGGACTCGGTTTAAATAGATAGCAAAGGGTCGCAATGTCACTAAGAATATAAAATCCCGCCAGACTTTTAGTGTGACTATCCGAATACGTGCTAATCATATCATTGAAATTGCGAATATCTAAAATGCTCACAGGTTTGCTTTGCAAACCCAAGTGCTCAAACAGCATTTTAAAGTAACGCGCCGTAATATTGTTGTAAATCATTTCCGTGTCCAATTCGTTTTCACTGACTGGAGTGGTGGAATCAACATTATACTGCCTTAGCATCGTTCGGATTGTTTCGATTTTTTGTTTATGCATTAGCGAGACATTTTCTAATTCTACAGGGATTCCGTCCGTATCGACAAAAGCCTCGATATTTTGTTTCCTCTGTTCCACGTCATTGGTCAATTTCGTAATTCGACTTTCGTATGCCTTCAATTGTCGCTCCTTCTTCTCAAGATCTTTTCTCGTTTCTTCAAGATCGGCTTGAAGTTTTTCGGTAACCTTTTCGGATTTAGCCTTTTCAATAAGAGCTTCGGTATTGACCATATGTAATTTTAGTTGGTCAATACTACTGTTTAATCCAGACACTTTTTCATTATACTCTGTAATATCATTTTGAGCTCGACTTATTATACTTTGAAACATGGTTACCAAATCCCCTGACCCAATTTTTGAAATGTTATGTTTTGAATACTTGTTGGGATCTTCATAAAAATAGCCTTGCTCCAAGTCTCTGCGTTTTCGCGGTTTCATCATCTCTGCATCAGACAATTTGGACAGGTAAATTCCAGAGTGCAACACCCCGTAAGATATCGTACCCGCGCAAAAGAGAATGCTGCCCGCTTTATGGACTATATGCGACTTGTCTCTGCCTTTCGAAGGTCCCCTATAATACGGGTCCGTCGCGACCAAGTAGAGACCTTCGTAAGACTCTGCCGCGCCGATGCAACTTGAAGGTTGGTTCTGCGGACTTTCACCGCATTGCGACACCTGGCGGCGAACGAGTCCTTTTAACTTTAATCCAAAGACCAATCTTAAGCAAGCTTGGCAGAGGTCTGGCATCAATTCACTGGGTTTGCCCACCCCCGGGACCTTTGGTATAGTTGGGATAAGTTCATACGCATGTTGAAAAATACAAGAATTACATTTGTTTTTATTCATTATTATCTTTTATTAAACAAGCAATTTAATATTTGGAAAATACTATAATCAAAATAAAAATTATAAAACCCACCGTGAAACTAAACATGACCTCCAACAACTTCCAGAAGGAAGAATTTTTATTCTCGTTCAAAATATATTCTAGACGCTTAAAGAGTTTAATATGACAGGAATACGTGTTGACCTTGAAATTGTTTATTAAAGTCAACTGATCGGATGAATTTAAGCACAATTCAAATATTTTTTGAATTAAAGTCACTGGAAACGTCGGATGCGAAAACACCAATATATTTATATACTTTGCATGAAAAGTCTCGTAAGGTTCTACTATAAAAGATCCATGCTCATCTAGAATATAATCATACTTAATTTTTGGGTCGGATAACAGCTCTCTGATTATTTCATCGTCCATCTTTTATTCTAATATGGATGAAGATCAAAACAAGCAATTTGAAGAAATTCTTGCCACGTTGAACCGGGATCAATCTCGCATCTTGTGCGACATAAAATCTGCCGTCTGTGGACCAACCATACACGCGGACCAACCATACATTAAGTTTATTTCTGGTCCTGCGGGACATGGCAAGTCACATCTCATTCGAGCCCTAAGAAAATTTTGCACCGTATTACGTTATACGAGGGACAATTGCGTTGTACTCGCCTACACCGGGGTCGCTTCCAATATAATCGACGGATTTACCATCCACCACTATTTTCAAATTCCCATAGATATTGATGGAAGGGGAGGAGAAAGAAGAATACTATTCACTGATAATGATAAACTTATTCAACAGTTCTTTGCTCTCCGCATGTTAATCATCGATGAAATTTCAATGATATCTCCATCATTATTTAACAACATCAATGATCGACTGAAAGTAGCGAGAAAAAGCGACCGTTTGTTTGGCGGGGTTCCAATTCTCTTACTTTTCGGCGACTTCCTTCAATTACCCCCCGTGGGGACGGCAAATTTTATTTTCGAAAGTAAACTTTGGGACGTTGTTAAATATGACGCACTATCAATAAATGAAAGACATAAAACGGATCCGACTTTTGCGGCAGCTTTAGAAGAAATTCGCGTTGGCATATTATCGAAAAAAACCGTGGACCTTTTAAAAACTCGTTTATTTTTAGATACTTATTCTGCAGCTAGTTGCAAGAAACTCTATGAAGAAATACAAGAAAAAGAAAACCGCCAGCCAGTATGTTTATTCCCAAAGCGAAAAATGTGCAATGATTATAATCATCTCATGCTTGAAAAATTTCAAAATTCACTTTATACCATATCAGCAGAAGATCACTGGGTAATAACATCGGATAAGAAGAGAACAGCCGGTGACACAGAGAAACTTGAACGTGAAAGAGAAAAATGCGAGAAAAAAAACTTGGAATCGTTAACAAATTTAGTAGACTATTTAACAATTGCCGTTGGGGTTCGAGTTATGCTTACTAGAAACCAAGATATCCCTAAAGGACTCTACAATGGTGCCATTGGAACCATCGTAAAGATAACAAAAGACTGCGACAGAGTTCACGAGATCCAAATTAAATTTGATGACAATAAAAACCTTGCTTCCATTTCAAGACAGTCTCAACTTTACTATTTCGAAAATAACAACATTTGTCTAGAACGGACCCAATTTCCTTTAATTCTCAGTTACGCCCTGACTTTCCACAGAGCTCAGGGCCTTACAATTCATGCGGCCCTTTTGTGCTTAGGCTTAGATCTATTTTCTAACGGTCATTTTTACACTGGAGTAAGTCGTGTGAGACATTTAAACGACTTGTACATATGCGAACTATCTCGCGGAGCGCTTAAAGTTAGCGTTGCTTGTATTCATGAACTAAATCGGTTAATAAGCATCTACCAGCCAGATCAACCTTTATTACCCGTCACACAAAAACGAAAACGGCATGGATTGCTATAAATATTCAGATTCCTCTGACGTACGCTTTAGTACCAATCATGGTGCGGTTTGTCTGCTTGTCAGATACTCATTCGCAGATTACGCGCATGAAGTACGTCATCCCACCGGGAGACGTGCTCCTTCATGCGGGTGATTTTTCCCGACGAGGGAGCTTGGAAGAAGTGAAAAGGTTTAACGAGTTTCTCGGGACGCTCTCCCACATGTATAAAATAGTAATAGCCGGAAACCACGAACTCAGCTTTGATCCTTCGAAAGCCAACAAGCATCATGTTAATCCGCGTTCACTTTTAACCAACTGCATATACTTGGAAGATTCAGCCACGGAAGTTTATGGATTGAAGATTTACGGCAGTCCGTGGCAGCCGAAATTTGGAAATTGGGCATTCAACTTATCCAGAGGTGCGGAATGTTTAGAAAAATGGAACCAGATACCGAGCGACGTTGACGTTTTATTAACACACACTCCACCGTTTGGGCATGGAGATTTATGTTACACGGGCGAGCGTGTGGGATGTGTCGATCTCTTGCACACCATACAAGAGAGAGTGCAACCTAAATTTCACGTCTTTGGTCACATTCACGAAGGACACGGCATCACAACTGACGGCAAGACAGTTTTCATCAATGCTGCTATTTGCACTCTAAAATATCGACCGATTAACAAAGCAATTGTTTTTGATTTGTTCTAACCCCCTGCCACACAAGTTTGTAGAGAACTGTCTCTCATCACCGTGCGTGCCCAGCGTGTAGTCCAGCCTGTTGTCGATGATTGTTAAAAAGCCATTTCGCTTAAATAAAGGTCCGTCTCAAAAGCAAAGAATCTTTTATTATTAATAGTCTGCACATTTTTTGATTCAAAACCGGCACAGCATTTCATTTCCATAAACGAAAAAAAAATACAGCTTTTTACCGGATGGTCACGTGTGCCAATAACAATACGCCGGATAACAGTCGATGCAACACGTTTTTCGTAACTGAAGAGATGTCAGGTGGTATACGTTCCTACGTTATGCTACGACAGCAGTCGTGCGTTTCTGTTTGAGGACACAACACGCCGAACTTGTGCCGAGACGTTGGTCGTCTGTAAAACTATTATTCTAACTTTCTTTTTCTCTGCGTATCAAGTTTAAAGAATTCCTAAGCTCTCCAAAGTAAGGTTCTTGATATTTCCATATGTAGGTCTCTGCTCTGGCTATATTCTTTTCTCCTCTCCTTTTTTTTTCTTTAAAATAAATTAAATTAAAATAAAAAAAAAAGAAAACAAAATAATTTAAAAATTTACAAATTTATAAATTATCAGTTTTCAAATTATTCCATAAATATTTTTTTAAAAAAAAAATCATTCCTACTTTTTTTTTAAAAACCAATAGTTTGAAAATGAATAAAGAAAAGGATTAGGACTTCCTATCCCTCTCTCCAAAGTGTTGGTCTCATGTTGGCACTAAATTAGAAAATATTTTAACATGTTTTCGCGGGGATCATATCAGTTC
>JAQFYH010000002.1:0-49471 GCA_034694405.1 Scolopendrellopsis subnuda
AAAAGACCTGTGCGCCGCAGTATTTGTTGATCGTCTGCTTTTTTCGTGAAAGTGTGACACAAAAGTGTTACGAAAATTTCTCGTGTGTACGCGCCTTAAAGGACAGTCGTTTGATTTTAATAATATACTAACGATGAAGTTTAAATTACCTTCTTCAGTTTCTGTGTCTTCCTTGATAGATACCGAAGCTGTTTCTGATTAAGGAGAGTTCCCAAAAGAAAAGATAAATTAGTAATTGCAACTTTTTTACGAATTAGTTGGTAATTGGATGTAAATGCTTTTTCTCTAAAAGGAGGCTGAATCTTCGTTTCCTAAAAGAAACCAAAACGTTTGGCCTCCAGTAAAGAAAAGGTATTTATTTTCATCGATGAACCAACAACATAAAGTTCTTCATTAGTTGTTAAAAAGTTTATATTTTTATTAAATCAAGCTGTTATCAATTACAATAGTTTCATAATCAAGTTAAGCATTCAGTTCTGTTAAGATAATTTTAATTACAAACCCAAACGTGCCGTATTGACACTATGTCTCACAAGATTAACAAAATCAAAACTATATTTTACAAACCGAGATTAATAATAATTACAATTATTTTATTGATAAGAACTTCGGGAAACAGTGTTACTTGGTACAGTGAGCTCGAGGTATAAAAATTGCCAAAAGCAATATCGACATTACGCCGAGTTATTTAGATTTTCGAACAACTTACCAATGTTCTAGCTTCGTAACTCTTTGTAATGATATTTCAACTTAAATTTTTAAAAAATGATGTACCATTTGAGACGTACTCATGTACCCCATGAAATCCTTTCGGATTTCTTGAAGAATTAAATAATAAACCCATGATTTAGCGACTATTTAGTCGCGGTAGATCATCGCACGTCCCAAACGTGAAAAGTAATACTGCTTTCCGAATACAATTAATTTTTCTGTTAAGTTAGTATAATCAAACCACTAATCCAATTTAATTGTATTAATTTATTATTATGACTTACCACCTTCGATTTCATCTGAAATTAGTATAAAAAAAACGTGCAATATTTAAATAAAAGGTATAGAAAATTATTACAATGGTTAAAACAAAGGTAATTTTATATTATTCGCAAAACATTTTCATATAAGTTAAAAGGCATAGTGACACACAATGGAGAGAAAATTGTTTAATTTTTATTTTGAAATTATATAAAATAATTTGTACAGTAGAACTGTAAAGTACCATATTATGTTAACAGAAAATTCCTCCGAGTACATCGAGGTATCTGTCAACTTACATTACTTTATAATCCTCCGCAATAGCACAACAATATTAACTGAAACGGAGGGTATTCGCGTCTGCTGGGCGCAAGCGATCATAATGGTATGTAATACTTTGGGCGCAAGGCTGCATAGGGACGTACCGACAAGGGCAAAGTAAAGGGAACGGCACCCAACCGACCAACTCGCAACTAAGCGAAGTAAAGTGGATACGCCGGGTCAGGTAACTTAGCTAGCAACAACTGCAATGTTTGCGCAACGCAACGCAACGCAACGCAGCGCGGATATACGGGACGCGCGGCTGTAGGGAACGCGCAGTTGAATATTGTTATGCTACTGTTTTGTGTGTGTCATAATACCCCATTAAAATTAATATTGTATCAACTATCAGAGTAGTAATTATTTTAAATCATCACTGATCAAATAGTTTTATGCTTTTATCACAGGGGAAAATCCTCCTATTATTTAAAAAGACGACATCGAATTTTAAAAAAAATCTTAAACATATTTTTCACTATTCAAGGTGTTCAGAAGTTGCGCGTGCAAAATACTTACTGTATTTTCTTACCTACATTTGCTTCACAACTTTCTAGAACACCCTGGATGGAATGAACGAAGTATTTGTGCAATAATATATTTGGAACCATAAGTTATTTCAACATTCTCAGGTACCTATAGTAGCCCATTTTCTCTTTATCAACTACCAAGTCGTACACTCTTTGATCAGTGATCAACGTTATTAATCTAGAATGACATTAGTTTTGTTATAAATTATTATAAGGATTTCATTTGTTACAAAAAAAAATCAGAATAAAAAGTACTCTTGCACTGAAAAAGTTCAACATGCCCAATTCTCTTTTCAAACAACTTAAAAGTATTTTTAAAATTTCAACAATATTTTTACGAGTACTTATTCTCTGATTACATCTAGAAAAATTACTAAATCCTAAATTATAAAATCTATAGAAAAATATCAATTCCTACAGTATAATTTCTACACAAGACCGTTTTTATAATAATTTTTCTATACGTGCATATTACAACATTATTTTTTTTTAGTTTAACTACCAGTTTTGAAAAGGTGTCTGTTTTTTTTTAAATTTCATTAAATTATTAATAAATTAATTTTTCTTGCGAAGTTATCCATGCCCCGTACCCTCTACTTTGAGCTTCTCAGATTTATTAGGATTAGCTTTCTTCCTACCTGTGCTGGTTATGGCGTTAGACTTTATGCTGTTTTTATTTTATTAATAAATTATGCAGATTAATGTTAAGGTTAAAGTACAAAAAGTTTATTTCCAAAAAAATAAATAGCTAAGTACATAAAAATACCCTAGACCATTTTCAGAATAGAACAGCGATGCAGAAACTTAAATATTCTATCTCTATGTAGTATTGTACTACAGTATTAAGCACGTTTTTAATTTACTAAACGCGTTTAAAAATTACTCCGTACTGTTTTCCTGTTTATAATCGTAGATAAGATATTTCTGCACCCCTGTTGTTTTTAAAATACATTTTCATCATCTCCGACTGATCTGTCATACAACTCGGAAGTTCTGAATTCAGTTTGATCTACAAAACGAATGAACCATAACCACGTTTTTATGCTTCTGACGGATCACAATGAGTTACTGCGCACGCTTTTCGTTGTTTAGTTCAGTGAAAACGGAATTAAGTGTTCCAAATTGTTCGAAAAAATATACTTAGGATGCTTGTCAAGTTGTCAACACACGCGCGTGTCGATTCTTATAGCATGGAACATTAGGTACTCGACTCCTCGTAGACAGTGGATTGAATCATTCTCCTTATACGCTTCAAAATTTCATTCGCTGCTGTGGAGCAACCGCGGATCTAATATTCGGGAAAATAGATAATCGCACGAAGGAGCAGAATGCAAAAAAACGTGTCGCGTTTGCCAATAAAGATATCTTACAGGGACGGAAACATGAAATTCCTAAAGAGGGGATCAGATGGGGAAAGGAAAGAACTCTTTTTTTGCTCAATAGAACTAACGTAAGGCTCATTCACCCCCTTGTATCAGCCCCAGACAGCTTATTGCTGCGTACATTAAAAATTTGGCATTGTAATACTGACTTGTGAGTGTAGGTTCATACATTTTGTAGCTTGAACACTTTACTATCGCCCTTATTAACAGTTATTATTGGAGTTAGATATTCGGAACAGTTCATATTGTTTCCGATTTGATTGTGCGATATAAACGACGACTTTTCTTTCGAGAATTTAGAGGAATTTTTCATATTTTAGGTATTGAGGCTGAATCTCAAAACTGTTAATATGTGACTAACTTAGTTGGGTGTACACTGAACAGTTGTCTGTTTTAATCGCACGATCATCATAAAGTTATTACTTAACCTTACCTGCTTCTTAATTTAATAATAACTGTAGTAATGTTTTTTTTTTAGTTTTTGCTACATATTCTAACTAAATACAACATTTTGAAATATTAGTTTTGTTATCATATATCCATAACATTTTAGATAATGAAAATGCCAACCTTCTTCAGGTTCCTTGGGTTTCTTTTTCTTTGGTTTCAGCGTTATTGCAACGCTCTCGTCAACCTCTTCCGGCTGTTCCACTTTCGGCTTCTTCAGTCCAAGCGTAAAACTCTCTGTTATGTCTTCAGAGATCTGCGCAATAGATTCTTTTCTGAGGGAGACGGTGAATTTTTCATCTACTGAAACTGTCTCTACGCTCGTTCTTCTCGTCTTTATTGAAAAGGTTGTTTCAGTATCACTCGTCTCCTGAACTGTAGCGGCCTTCTTTTTTATGACAAAACTTTCCGTTATTTCCTCTGCTTCGTCAGTATCTTTCTGTACCAGTTTAATTATCGTCTTTTCTGTTTCTTCCTCTTCGGGTTGTTTAACTTCTTTGGGACCAAGGTCTAAGGTCGCTTCTATTGTTTCTGGTACAGGTTGCGGCTTCTTTTTCTTTTTAATAACCACTGAAGCCTCAACGTCTTCGGGCTTTTCGGGTTCTAACTCTTCTGGTTTCTTAGAAATGGTAAACGATTCGCTTGGACCTTCTGTCTCTTCTTCTGATGGCAACTCTTTAATTACTTTTCGTTTGATGGTAACCTCTGTAGATTCCTCTTCCACTGGAGCTTTCTCCGGTTGCTTAATCTCTAGAGTAGCTTCCGTATCTTCAGAAACAGGTTTCTTTTTCTTCAGCACAACGACTGATTCCACTTGTTCTGGTTCCTCAACAGGTTCTTCTTTTTCGGGCTTCTTGACAGTAAACGTACCAGTTACTTGTTCTATTTCCTCCTCCTCTTTTAATTCCTTTACAACTTTTTTCTTGATTGTTATTGATGTTGACTCTTCTTCTGTAGGCACCTGTTCAGGTTGTTGGATTTCTAATGTCGCTTCGGTTTCGGGAACGACTTTTGGTTTCTTTTTCAAAACCACTGTTGACTGAACCGCTTCCTCTGGCTCTTCCGTTTTCTCTGGCTTTTCCGCTTTCTTTACGGTAAAGGTTTCACTCGGCGTTTCTGTGGACTCTGTCTCTTCAACATCTTTTACCACTTTGCGTTTTATTGTTACTGCAACTGACTCCTCTTCGGTAGGAGTTACTTCCTCTGGCTTAACGTCGAGCGAAACGTCTTCTACTGGTACGACTTTCTTCTTCTTCTTTTTTACGACGACCGTGGATTCAACATCTGCTGGTTCTTCAACCTTCTCTGGCTGCTTAACAGTAAACGTCTCCGTTGGAGATTCCGGTTTTTCAACATCTTCTTGCGGTTTAAGCACTTTGCGTTTAATAGTGGCAGATACTTCTTCTTCTTCGACCGGTTTTGGAATTTCCGGTTGTAATTTTAAAGAAGCTTCTGTATCCTCTGGTGAAACAGGTTGCTTTGGCTTTAATGTGAACGATTCCGCAACATCCTCTGGTTTATCGGGAATTTGTCCTAAAACAGATTCGGATATTTCTGCCTTCACAGATTTCTGTTCTACCGAGAGCACTTTGCTTTCAAATTCCTTTGTTTCGATAGTTTCTTTCATAAATTTTTTCTTTTTAATTGTCGCTTTTACGGTCTCCTCTTCTACTGTCTTTTCTTCTGTTTTCTCTTCAATTGTAAGAGTCGTTTCAGCAGTATCGACTTCTTTCGGTTTCGTCTTAGGCAATTCTACCGATTGTTCAACATCAACTGTCTCTTGAGGTTCTTTTACCACTTTTCGCTTTATAGTAGCAGTAACTGATTCTTCTTCAGGTTTTTCTTCTGCTATGTCCTCTTTGACTGGCCGCTTTACCACAAATGACTCCTCGACGACTTCTGGTTTTGTTTCCTTAACTTCTATCGGTACTATTCTCTTTATAGTAGTTTCAATAATTTCTTCTTCTGGCTTAATAGGTTCCTCGGCCTTTAAAACGATAGACACTTCCGGAGTTTCTTCAGGAACTGGTTCTTTCTTTTTCTTCTTTTTCTTGATAGTTGTAGAAACAGTTACGTCTTCATGAACCTCTTCCTCCTTAATTACTTCGTCTTTAGGAGTTGATTTAATTACAACACTCGTTTCCACATCCTCGGTCGTTTCTTGGGGTGCTGTCTTTGGTTTTAAAGTTATAGAAACTTCAGGACCAAGGTCCTCGTCGGGAATAATTTCTTCAATTGTTACTTTTTCGCTAATGTCTGGAACTTGACCGATATCTGCTTTGTCAGTAGATGGGAAAACACACTCGATTTCCGAAACACTTGACATGATAGTCACTGATTCTGCAGTTCCTGTAAACTCGAGTTTCTCGGTGCGTTGAAACATTGCCACTTGAGGAGATACGTCTAATGGTTCTGTCGAATCAATTTCTTCTTCTGGGAACTGAACTATTGGCGACGTTTCGGCATGTTTGGTATCGATACTTACCGGTCCTTCTGATTCTTCAATTTCTGATATCTCTACTGTAGCGATATCAGCTGTCAGAGGGGTAGGGGATAAGAAGCTCATAGTAGGTTTACCTTCGGATACCTCCATTTCTTTAAATATTATCTTTGTTTTACGAACTGTTTTTTCAACAGACACCTCTTCCGTTTCAGATTCAATCTTACCTAACGTGAATGTCGCTTCTTCGTCTTCAGATATCACGGGCTTGGGTTTCTTTTTTGTAACGAACGTAACAGCAGCAGACTGATCTTCTGGCTCTTCCTCCGGCGTAACTTGCACTGAAGGTCGTCTGATTGTGAAGCTGGCTTGTTGTGGTTGGTCTGGTTTGGTTTTATCAACTTTCCTTTCTCTAAGCATTGGTTTCTCTGGTTCCTTTTCAATCATCGTCACCTGGGCGCTTGCGCGAAGTCCTTTTTTCTTGGGTTTCTCTTCCACGAGTTTCTTCACGGTTGTTTCTACAGTTTCTTCTTCCGGTTGTGGTTTCTCTACCGTCTGCTCGGTGGTAAGACTTGCTTCAGCATCTTCTGATTTCTTTATTTTAAACGTAGTGACAGTTACATCAGCCTCTACGTCCTCCACGACAGGCTCGACTGGTTTCTTTTTCTTAATTGTCACAGTTGTTGATTCTTCCTCTGATGGTTTTTCCTCCGCAACTGGTACTTTTTTCTTAATTGTAACTGTTGTTGATTCTTCCTCAGGCTCTTTAGGTTTTTCCTTGACCAGTTTTACGTCGGCTTTAACGTCTTCCACGACCTGCTCGACTGGTACCTTTTTCTTAATCGTCACCGTTGTCGCTTCCTCCTCTGGCTCTTTAGGTTTTTCCTTAACGAGTTTTACGTCTGCTTTAACTTCTTCCACGACCTCCTCGACTGGTACCTTTTTCTTAATCGTCACCGTTGTCGCTTCCTCCTCTGGCTCCTTAGGTTTTTCCTTAACGAGTTTTATGTCTGCTTTAACTTCTTCCACGACCTCCTCGGCAGGTACCTTTTTCTTAATCGTCACCGTTGTTGCTTCCTCCTCTGGCTCTTTAGGTTTTTCCTTAACGAGTTTTATGTCTGCTTTAACTTCTTCCACGACCTCCTCGACTGGTACCTTTTTCTTAATCGTCACCGTTGTTGCTTCCTCCTCTGGCTCTTTAGGTTTTTCCTTAACGAGTTTTACGTCCGCTTTAACTTCTTCCACGACCTCCTCGACTGGTACCTTTTTCTTAATCGTCACCGTTGTTGCTTCTTCCTCTGGCTCCTGAGGTTTTTCCTTAACGATTGTTAGATCGGCTTTAACTTCCTCCACTACCTCCTCCTTAACTTCTGGCTTAATGGGAATGGTGGCGCTTAATTCAACCGTTTCTTCAGGTTCCGGTTTCTTCTTGTCCTTAGGCTTCTTTTTCTTTATTTTTACAGTAGTTTTTTCAATAATTTCAATTTCTTCTTCTACTGGCGTTAACGTAAAAGATTCCTCCACAATTTCTTCAGATGGCTGTTTTGTTTCCTTGAGTTTAACGACTACCGCAGTGTGTTGTTCTGGTTTCTCTTCCGTAACAACTGGTTTTTCCGCAGGTTTTAGTTTAATAGTCACTTCTTCTTGGACCTGTTCTTTGGGTTTTTCAACTTTCTTTTTAAGAACGAATACAGCAGTGTGTTCTTCTGGTTTCTCCTCCGTAACGACTAGTTTTTCCGCAGGTTTTAGTTTAATAGTCACGTCTTCTTGGAGCTGTTCTTTGGGTTTTTCAACTTTCTTTTTAAGAACGACAGTTGCTTCGATTTCTTTCTCCTCTGAAATTTCCACAGGTTTCTCTGGGGTGATAACTTCAGTTATTTCAACAGTTTCTGCTATTTCTTTCTTTGGTTTTAGCAAGACTACTGTAGTTTCTTCTGGTTGCTCCTCAACTGGTTTTTCTTCGGGTTTAGTAATTGTAACTGAGACATCTTCTTGGGGCTGTTCTTTGCGTTTTTTAACTTTCTTTTTAATCACGACAGTTTCTTCGGTTTTCTCTTCCTCTGATATTTCAACAGGTTTCTCAATAACCTCGGTAATTTCAATTGTTTCCGAAACATCTTTCTTCGGTTTCGCCAATACTACGGTAGCTTGAGTTTCCTCTATTTCTTCGACAGTGGCCGTTTCTGGCTTTTCTGGTTTTTCCAACAATACAACAGTTTCAGTCTCAACTACATCGTCCACGACTTTAGGTTTTTTCTTCTTTAATACAACTGTGGTTTCAGTGTCCTTTTCTTCAACTTTTTCTTCATTTTTCTGCAATACAACATCAACTTTAACTTCCTCGGGAGAAATTTGCTGAGCTGTAGGCAGACTTTCAATTTCCTTTTGGGTCGCCTTTTCTTCCGGTGCCTTGAGAATTTCAAGGATTTCTCCTTCTTCCTGGACTTGCACCTCTGAGACGCTTACGGATTCGCCTGCTGGTCCTTTAGTCTTAGCTTTATCTTTCTTGGGTTTTTCTACGTCTGCTAATTCCTGAGTTACCATTTCAGTCTGAACTTCTGATATTTCAACATATTCTGCGGTAGCCAAAGTTGGTTTAACTTTGTCTTCTCCTGGCATCTCTCCTGGTTGGAATTCCATTTCTTTATCAGCAACCTTAATTTCGGATATATGCACCGGCTCGTCGACCATGAATAAGGGTTTAGCCTTATCAGTAGCTGGCTTCTTAAAGTCTTCCATTTTATCAGTTTCCAATTGCGATTCAACTTCTGAAATTACGAGTGACTCTTCAGGTTGTAAGGAAACAATTGCTTTTTCCTGAGCTGCGAATTTGTCTGGTGACTTTTCTTTCACGCTCGATTCGACGGTTACTTCGGTTACAGAAACATGTTCGCTAGGAGACATTTCCAACGTTGCAGTTTTTCCAATATCGAGAACAGAAGTATATTCTCCAGATGTGTCCGAAGATATAACTTCTTCGACCAAAACAGATTGTTTGACTTTCTCGAATTCCTTAATAGCTTTCTTCGACTCTGGAATGCGGACAACTGTTAGGTCTTCCTCTCTTTGATCTGTCACGGTTTCGGATACAACAATCGATTCTTTGGGTTCTATGCTAGAAACAGCTGTTCTCATTCCAGGTAATTCCCCAGCTGCAAACTCTTCCTCTTTATAAGTCTCTGCAATTTCGCTGATAACAAGACTTTCTCGTTTCTCCAGAGAAAACTTGGCTGTAGTTTCTCCAGGTAATTGCCCTTCTTTAAACTCACCCTCTTTTACTGAAAACAGCACTTCGTCTACCGTTACGCTTTCTTGCGTTGGCACGGAGATGGAAGCCTTTCGCATTCCAGGCAACTGGCCTGGTAGAAATTCTTCCTCTTTGAACGAAACATCAACTTGACTAATGGACACGGATTCCTGACTGGATACAGAGATCTTTGCTGTGGTTTCCCCAGGCAACTGTCCTTCTTTAAATTCACCTTCTTTATCCGATGGCAAAACCTCTCTTACCACCAAACTTTCTTGCGGCTGTATTGTCCTAGATGCTGTTCTCATGCCAGGAACTTGACCCGGTAAGAATTCCTCCTCTTTAAATGACACGTTCACTTCACCGACAGACACACTCTCTTGCGTGGGAATTGAGAATTTAGCAGAAGTTTGACCTGGTAGTTCACCCTTCTGAAACTCTCCCTCCTTTTCAGATGACAAAACCTCTCGCACCATAATACTTTCTTGTGTGCCAACATTTACAGATGCTCTCCTCATTCCTGGAAGTTGACCGGGAAGGAATTCTTCCTCTTTGAATGTTATATTAACTTCACTAACAGAAACACTTTCTTCAGTTGGAATCGAAACCTTAGCTGTTGTTTCGCCTGGCAGTTGACCCTTAGCAAACTCGCCTTCTTTGTCGGATAGAAGTACCTCTTGGACCGTAATTCCTTCTTGTGTCGATAGAGTAGTTGTTGCATTTCGCATGCCTGGTAATTGTCCAGGTAAGAAGGTTTCCTCTTTGAATGAGATATTTACCTCACCCACCGACACGCTCTCTTGCATCGAAACAGAAAATTTGGCTGTTGTTTCCCCTGGCAATTGGCCTTCTGCAAATTCTCCTTCCTTGTCCGAGGGAAGCACTTCGTGAACCGTAATTCCTTCCTGCGCTGGGATCGAAAACTGAGCGGTCCTCATGCCTGGCAATTGTCCAGGTAAGAAAGTCTCTTCTTTGAATGATATATTCACCTCACCCACTGTCACGCCTTCTTGCGTTGAGATCGAAAATTTAGCTGTTGTTTCTCCTGGCAATTGGCCCTTTGCAAACTCGCCTTCCTTGTCGGAAATAAGGACCTCCTGCACCGTAATTCCTTCCTGTGCTGGGATCGAGAACTGAGCTGTCCTCATGCCTGGCAGTTGTCCGGGTAAGAAAGTTTCCTCTTTGAACGAGATATTTACCTCACCCACCGTAACACCCTCTTGCGTGGAAAGAGAAAATTTGGCTGTTGTTTCGCCTGGTAATTGACCTTTTGCAAACTCGCCTTCCTTATCTGCTGGAAGAATTTCGTGCACGGTGATTCCTTCCTGTGCCGAAAGCATAGTTGTTGCATTCCGCATGCCTGGCAGTTGTCCAGGTAAAAATACTTCCTCTTTGAACGAGATATTTACCTCGCCCACCGACAGGCTCTCTTGCGTTGAAAGTGAAAATTTGGCTGTTGTTTCGCCTGGCAGTTGGCCCTTAGCAAACTCGCCTTCTTTGTCGGATAGAAGTACCTCCTGGACCGTAATTCCTTCTTGTGTCGATAGAGTAGTTGTTGCATTTCTCATGCCTGGCAATTGTCCAGGTAAAAATATTTCCTCTTTGAATGAGATACTGACCTCACCAACCGACAAGCTCTCTTGCGTCGAAAGCGAAAATTTAGCGGTGGTCTGTCCCGGTAATTCACCTTCCAAAAACACAGTCTCCTTATCGGATGGCAATACATCTTCAACAACAATTCCTTCTTGCGTTGGAATGGAAACTGTTGCGTTTCTCATGCCCGGTAACTGGCCAGGTAAAAACGTTTCCTCTTTGAAAGAAATATTCACTTCTCCTACAGACAAGCTGTCTAAGGTCGATAAAGAGAATTTAGCGGTGGTCTCGCCAGGTATCTCACCCTTTTTGAACTCGCCCTCTTTGTCCGATAGCAGAACCTCATCCACCGTTATACTTTCTTGAGTACCTACATTGACTGAAGCTGTTCTTTGACCAGGGACTTCTCCAGGCAAAAATTCCTCTTCCTTGAAAGAAATATTTACCTCCCCTACCGACACGGTCTCTTGCGTCGGAATAGAAAATTTAGCCGTTGTTTCTCCTGGCAATTGGCCTTCTTTGAATTCACCTTCCTTTTCTGAAGTCAGAACTTCTTCTATATTAATACCTTCTTGGGTGCTAACATTAACGAAAGCGTTTCTCATTCCAGGCACCTGCCCGGCTAAAAACTCCTCCTCCTTGAATGATATATTGACTTCACCCACAGACACGCTTTCTTGAATCGAAATAGAAAACTTCGCATTCGTCTGTCCAGGTAGTTCCCCTTTCAAAAACACGTTTTCTTTGTCGGACGTCAGTACCTCTTCTACCGTAACTCCTTCTTGAGTGCCTACATTTACCGATGCCGTTCTCTGTCCAGGTAACTGCCCAGGCAAAAACTCCTCTTCCTTAAATGAGAGATTTACCTCCCCAACTGACACGCTCTCATGAGTCGAAATAGAAAATTTCGCGTTTGTCTGTCCCGGTAATTCCCCTTCCAAAAACACATTCTCCTTGTCGGAAGTCAGGACCTCTTCCACCGTAACTCCTTCTTGAGTGCCTACATTTACCGATGCCGTTCTCTGTCCAGGTAACTGTCCAGGCAAAAATTCCTCTTCTTTGAATGAGATATTGACCTCTCCGACCGACAAGCTCTCTTGAGTAGGAACCGAAAATTTAGCCGTGGTCTCACCTGGTAATTGTCCTTCTTTAAATTCGCCTTCCTTGTCAGACACCAGGACCTCATCTACGGTAATTCCTTCCTGTGTTGGAACAGTAACTGTTGCCGTTCTCTGGCCAGGCAACTGACCAGCCAAAAACTCCTCCTCTTTGAATGCGATATTGACCTCTCCAACCGATACGCTGTCTTGAGTGGGAATCGAAAGCTTAGCGGTAGTTTCTCCAGGTATTTCACCCTTCTTAAATTCGCCTTCCTTGTCAGACACCAGGACCTCGTCTACGGTAATTCCTTCCTGTGATGGAACAGTAACTGTTGCGGTTCTCTGGCCAGGCAACTGGCCAGCCAAAAACTCTTCTTCTTTGAATGCGATATTGACCTCTCCTACCGATACGCTCTCTTGAGTAGGAACAGAAAATTTAGCGGTAGTTTCTCCAGGTATCTCGCCCTTCTTAAAATCGCCCTCCTTTTCACTGGTAAGGACCTCATCCACAGTAATACATTCTTGCGCTGGAATGGAGAACTGGGCAGTTCTCATGCCGGGTAATTGTCCAGGTAAGAAGGTTTCCTCCTTAAACGATATATTGACCTCTCCGACCGATACGCTGTCTAGGGTCAAAAGGGAAGTATCGGCTTGTTTACCCTGCGGCGCGGGTTGCGGCGTAAATTCGTCTTCTTTTTGATCTGCAATAACTTCAGATATGACCATCGGAGTTTCCGTGGCCAAGTTTGCTTTCACTTCTCTCAATAATTTTTGCTGAGAATAATCATCTTCTTTATCATCCGGAGTTACTTCTGATACAGTTAGATGACGGTGAGAAGTTACTGCAGGTGCCGCGTGATGAGGCGCCGGAATTCCGGGTGGAATAAACTCTTTCTCACTTCCTGCAGCTTCCACCTCTTCAACAATGAGGCTGCCTTGTTCTGCGAGAACGGATCTTGCTTTCCTGGGGAATGATTCTGAAGGGTGAAGCTCCCCAGGGACCTGTTCGGCCTCAACATCTGAAATAGATACTGTTTCTTTAGGTAAAAACGTGACATTTGCTTCAGAATATTGCTCGGTAAGGATGGTAAGATCCCCTGGCTGCACATTTGACAAAATTTCGGAAATAACGAGAGCGCTCGATTCTGGTAAAGAATAGGTAGCTTGCTTTGAAAACGGGGAAGTTCCGACAGCAAATTCTTCCTCTTTTCCTCCAGAAATTACTTCAGACACCGACAAGTGTTCGCTGGTTGTGAAAGAAGTTTGAAGATTTATGGTGGCTGGAAGCTTGTGGGGTTGGAAAATATCTTCTTTCGAATGTACAAGTATTTCAGACACGGATAGGTTTTCTAAAGTGCTGAGCGACGTTTTGGCTTCTTCCCCACGAAACGTCGGCTTGCCGATAAATTCCTTTTCTTTATCTTGAGTCGAAACTTCTGACGTTTCTAGCGCTTCAACTTTGATGAATTCCACATTTGCGTTGTCTCCCCGCGGCAATTTTTTGGCAGAAAACTCGCCCTCTTTTTGGTCGCATTCCACTTGAGTAACCGAAATGTGGTCTTGGCAAAATAATTCTTGTGTCGCTTCGAATGACGGCGGTTTCCTTCCTGGTATAAATTCGTCTTCTTTCCAACCTGTTAAGACATCAGTTACGGAAATGGATTCTTGTTGAACCAAAGTTTGGGTTGCCAATTCTTGGATAGCTTTCATCACCTGGGTGACATCCCCAGGTACAACGCCCGTAACTACTTCGGATACTTCCACAGCTTGATTTTCTAAAACGCTCGAGTTCGCTTGGATTTCTGTAGGTTTCTTGTCAGGTGTAAACGTAGATTCCTTGATATCCGGTTTCACCTCAAATACTTCAACTGATTCCCGAGATAGAATATCCAGATTTGCCTGTTTGGAAATGGGTAGCTTGAAATCTTTAAGAACATCTTCCTTGTCATCCGTAGACACTTGCAATACGGACAAGGCCTCTTGCGGTTTAATAGAAGTACTCGCCTCTTCAGTCTTTTGTGGTCTGCGTTTAAATTCTAACTCCTGTTCTTGGTATGACGTTTCTTGTACTTCCAAAGCGCCTTGTAAAAGAAATTCTGCAAGGGCTTCCGCTGATAATGGTTTTGTCCGTCTGTAATCAGCTTCTTTATCGTCAATCGTTACTTCGCATACTGTTACGTGGCTGTGGAGATTCAGTTCTTGTTTAGCCTCGGCTGTCGGTGGTAACCTCAGAGCTGAGAACGGACCTTCTTTATCTTCCAAATTCACCAAAGTTACGGCTATGTGTTCGAGTGTAATGTAACGTTCTTTGGCATTGTCGGTAGAAGCTTTCATTTGTTCTTTCAAATCGCCTGCACACACGCTGGTCATAACTTCGGACACTTCAAAGGCGTTGGTTGATGGCAATATGGTTTCAGCATTTGCATCACTAGGAAGAGGAGCCGGGACAAAGTCTTTTTCCTTGTATGCCGAACAAACGTCATAAATTTCGAGAGGTTCATTAGCTGTTTCGGTGGGTACGATATTCTTACCCAGTGGAGTCTTTCCCGGTATGTATTCGTCCTCTTTATCATCAGTCAACACTTCCGTAATGCACGCGATCTGTTGGAATGACACTGCACTGCTCGCTTCTTCCAGGGTTGGTTTCTTCTCTTCTAAGGTCTTCACAGTGCCCAGACCAGTATCTTCGGAAATGGTCAACGGTTCCGCTGGCAACATTTTAGGCTTCGCCTTTTTAATAACGTAACTGAATTCTTCGATGCTCTCCTCTTTTTCGTCAGCTTGCACGGAGGACTGCGAAATGTGCTCCTGTACGAAAAACCTAATTAAAGCCTGCGAGAGTTCTGCTGCTTTACCCTTGATAAGTAGCGCCTCTTTAACTGCAGCTTGCACTTCGGATACTTCCAGATTCTCTAGTAGAAGGATGGTGCTGAGAGCATTTTGCAGCTTTGGTTTCTTGCGCACTAAATCGGCTAAATAGGTTCCTAAAACGATCTGATACGTTTCGATTGCTTCGTTTTCTGGAACCACTGTTTTGGCTGAACTCTGTTTATAAGACTTGGGAGTATAGTCCTCTGTTTTGTCAATGGCCTCCTCCTTCGATATTGTAACGTGTTCTTGAATACTAATTTCTACATTAGCGCTTCTGGATTTTGGTCTCTCGCTAGGAATGCACACGTCCTCCTTTTCTGCAAGCGCAGTTTCTAATACGAGAAGAGCATCTTGCGGAATATAACCCATAGATATCGCTTCTAGAGTTGGTAAAATCTTGGTAAAATCTCCCTCCTTCACAGCAGTTAATATTTCTGTGACATCTAGGGCTTCGTGAGCAGGAATGATTGGAACAGCTTTCTTTCCAGTTGGCATTTTGTCGGAAACAAAAGTGTCCTCTTTTGAACCGAGGAAAATCTCGTCGACCGAAATGTGTTCGTGGGACGGTATGCTTACTTTCACTTGCTCCGACTTTGCCTTCTTCTTTGCTACATACACGTCTTCGTGCTCCATAACTTTATCTGCAAATATCGTGATGGCTTCGTGAGGTGTAATCGATGGAAGTGCAGTGTCAGTCTTGGGAGTTACCTTCTCCTTCTCTTGAGGCACGTCTCCAGTCACAATTTCCGAAACTTCAAATGCTTCTTGCTCTGGTATGATAGACCGTGCACTTGCGGCAGCTGGGGTTGGTGCAGGTTTCAGCAAACCTTCTTTTGTTGCAGCACTGACTTCACACACTTCGAGATGACTAGCTGTTGGTATGGAAGGGGTCGCCGTTTTAGAAGAAGGAATTTCTTCTACTTCCATCTCCATAGCCATATACTCTGATGATACGTCTGAAACTAAAACCGATTCCTGCGTTAAAATATCTTCCGCTGCTTCTTTTCGTTCGGGCATGGTTGGTTGCACAAATATCTGCTCACTTCCCAGTTTTTCACTCATGGATATCTGCAGCGCCTCTTGTTGATTAAATTGAACATTGGCAAAACTTTTTTCTGAAACGTGTCTCTCAAAAGCACCCTCTTTGTATTCAATTTGGGTTTCGGCTATTATAAGGCATTCTTGTGGGGTTACAAAAGGTCTTATGCTTAAAGTAAACGGTAATTTTTGCAAATCTAACTCTTGTTCTTTTAATGCAGTTTTCACTTGTTCCACGGATATATGATGATGCGGCAAAAGCGTCTGTTGGGCTTGGTCGGTTCTTGGTGACGATTTAGGCTTATATTTGCCTAGGGTGTCTGCCGTAACAACTTGCTCTACTTCCACTGGCTCTACTCCTGCGAAAACTGCCGTTGCTTTCTTTCGCTTGGCAACTACGTAGTCTTCAGATTTTTCCGACTCGGCTGCTTCGACTTCGGACACTAAAAGATGAATATGAGGTGTCGTTTCCGGCGCAATCGCGTGCGACGCTGATGAAGGAACGATGGTCAATTCTTGTTCCGAAATTCCGGCTTCAACTTCCATTACGCTTGGAGCTTGGTTTGGAACCAGAGAAAAGTCTGCGGATTCCTGGGTAGGAAGGGATAGTTCCAAATCTCCCGGGGAACCGCTGGCGATAACTTTTTCGACAGACAGCGCTTCGTGTTGGTAAAGCAACGAGTCCGCCAACATTTGCTCGGGTTTCTCCAGCGGCAGTGAAGACTCACGTAACCCGGCCATAACCTCTTCCACGGTTACATGTTCCTGTAAGGACTCTATTTCAGTTTGCGCTCTGCTATCCTGCGGTAGCACCCCGGGTTTGAATATTCCCTCTTTAATGTTGGACTCAATTTGTTCTATTTCTGTTACTTTCAAGGGTATGACGTTAGGAGTGGCAACCCAGGTTTTCGGTAGGGGATAGCATCGGATTTCTTTTGGCGTTTGGCCGACTATCATTTGTAAAACCTCTAAGCTTGGGCTCGGTTGAACGTTGACTTCTGCAGACTTTACATCGGCCTTTATCTCGTCAACATCTCCTTCTTTGTAACTGGGCGTAACATCCACCACTAGAAGGTGACTTTGCAGCCTCAGTAGTTGAAAAGCGTCCGCAGTTTGAGAAACTGGAAACTCGTCTGGAGCGAGAACGCCTTCTTTATCTCTGACGTGAACATCAGATACGGAAATGGGAAGCGATTGTGTCAAAGCAAAATGCGCCACATCCTTTTCTGGGGAGGCTTTTCTCCTATAGTCACCCTCTCTCTCCGAAACAGGTATTTCTTCACAAACAGCCAATTCTTGAGACGAAACTGTAACGTCGGCTGTTCTTGTTTTTGGTAAGCGTTCTGCCGGGAATTCTTGTTCCTTTAAATCGCACATGACCTCCGTTATACCAGTATGCTCTTGCGTTGTCATCGACACCTTGGCGGCAACTGTCGGCGGAAGCTTTCCAGCTACGTACTCGTCCTCTTTCTGGAGTTTCTGAACTTCTAGAATCTCGATCGTTTCTAATGGAAGTAACGTTCTGTCGGCTTTTCTCTTTTTCGGTACTACGTGTTCCAGAGATTCTCCAATCGACGCAAACGCAATCACTTCCTCCACGGAACAAGTTTGCACTTCAGGAATTAAAGGTACGGCAGACTTGGCAGCTCTAGCCTCTGGTATAATTAATTCGCTTTCGATATCTGGTACAATGACTTCCGATACGTTTGCGTGTTCGCTTGTCGTAAACGTCGGAGCTAGATTTACCCCTTTCGGAACCTCGAAAGCGGCGAGTGTACCTTCCTTGAGACTGAGTTCGACTTGGGCAACTTGAGCAACTACTTGCGGGATGACACTCTTCGAAGCATCGTCATAAGTAGGCTTTTCCTCTTGCGGCATGAGGCCAACGCTTAAATTTAATGACGTTTCATAAATGCTTACACATTCTTTCGTATCTATAACAACGTCGGCGCATTTGCCCACCGGCTTGAACTTTCCAGTGAATGCCTCCTCTCTTTCATGTACTGGCATTTTCGATACGCACAGGCTAGTAACAGTACTTATACTAGATTCCGCTACAACGGGTTTCATCAATTCCTGCGGAACATATTCTTTTTCAGTATCTTGAATTATGATATCGCGAATCTCGATCGCCTCAGTTTCCGCCAAAGTAGGCATTATCTTTTTCTTGTCTGGTTTAACATCAGCCTGCAACGTTCCCTCGGATAAAATTGGCGTTATTTCTGAGAAGATAACGGCTTGGTTTGGAAGAACTTCGTGTGATGCCTGTTTCTGTTCTTGCGCCACAATCGGTACTAACGGGGCCTCCTTTACGTCTGCTTGAACCAGAGTTGTAATTACACCTTCAGATTTGATCAGGGTCACCGCCGCTTTATCTTCGACTGGCTTCACGTCCTCAATCACTTCCTCTTTGTGAATGTCTTGCTGTTCGTGAATTGAAATTAGCTCCAGAGGCAGAAGACTGAAATCGGCTTTCTCGGTGTCGTATATCCCCTTTTTGAGAACAGTTTCTCTCGCATCAGAACCAGCAGTGGAAACGGTTAAATGATGGTGGAGTTGGACGGTGAGAACTACGTTCGCACTGAATTCTTCGGGGCGCGTTGGTTCAGGTAAGTGCTTGGACTGCATAACTGGTAAAACGGTATCGACAGTCAACGGAATTGTGGGCGTGAGAGTTGGTTTAATTTCTTTCGGCTGCGGCAGCACATCTAGCTTGCATTCCGTTTCAGCGTCTGCTGGATAAACTTCAAGTACATTGATTGATTCTTCAGTTGGAATTTGCATTTTTGCTTTGGCACCTAACTGTTCGATGCGATCAAACGGCGCTGTCAGGTCACTCGATTGCACTTGTCCCACTACCACATGTTCTAAGGTTGTTAATTTAAATTTCGCCTGAGATGTTTCAACTTTGGTATCTAAAATAGCTTCTGCTGTGTTTGGCTGTATTTCTTCTACGGAGCACGTAAGCATAGCTCGCATATCTTTCTTTACTGTTGCAGCTTCTAAAAATTCGGAGTAATCCAAGGGATTGAATATTCCTTCTCTTAAACCCGTATGCGTTTCCAGTACAGTCAGGCTTTCTGCGGGAACAATTCCTAACGATACCGTTTTTCTAACAATTTCATCAGTTATCAGTTCGGATGGCTGAGTCTGGGAATTGGATTCGGAGACTTGTAAGGCTGTGTTTGTGGTTAATACTGGTTTCAGTTTTAATTCAAGGGCCTTTAAGCCAGTAAACTCTCCTTCCACATCGTACTGTGATGTTTCAGTTATCGTTAAGCTAGTTTCAGGCTGCTGGTATGTCTCATTAACAACTTTGTAATCGACAATCACCAAAAAGTCTTGCTCAGTTTCTTTAAAATCGGATACAACCTCTGAAATCGTCAGTGCTTCCCTGTCTTGCAGTTCAACCGCGGCTCTGTGGGGTGCTGGTTTCACAAGAGGTACGAATGGAGCTAAGGTGTCGTTAACCATTACTTCCGTTTCCATGGGTAAAACTAGTCCTGGTACAGTCGGCTCTGTTGAATATTCTTTCGGTTTGATTGGTGATGGGAGTTCTTTCTCCGTGTCTGCCGCAATAACTTCAGTCGTCTCGGCGATTTCCCGATACGGCAAAGCAATCCTGGCCTTCTTCTCAAACGGTAGACACATTTGTTCTAGAGTCTCTTCGGCATCCAGAAGTAACACTTCAGCTACACCTACAGAAGTATATTTGTCTACATTAATAACAGCTTGAGCTCCGTCTGCTTGAAAGACTAAGCCTTCGGAAACGTTTCCTTGCACAACTGTTTCCCCTACTGATAACGGCAGGAGTTCTTCTATCGTTTCATTAGCAATTTCTACCGATTCTTTTATCGACTCTACTAAATCTTTCTCTTTCATATTAAAATCGATTTCGGTAACTATCAGCGACTCTATACTTAACACGGCTGGGCTGGCATTTCGCCCTTTGGGGATTGGACAAGTTTTAAAATCAATCTCTCTCTCTGTAATCTGCGGTTGTGACACGATCACCGGGGCTGATTTAATAAAATTGACCGAAACTGATCGCAATTCTTCTCTGTCAATATGAAGAGGTTTCGTTACGCTGAAAGGATTTATTTCTGTTACGCTAAGTGTTTTTTGTTCAGAAAATGTAGTTCTACTGTCCGCTGTTTGCGAAAAGGGATGTTCTAACTCTGTGAATGATCCTTCTTTCACGTCACTACAAGTTTCGGTAACGAGTAAGTGTTCGAGTTCGATAACGTTTGGTTGAGCGCGTCTGTGTTCTTCGGGCTTCTCGTCAAGAATTTCTTCTTTGTCATCGGATAAGACGATGCCAACATTCAAAGGCTCGGTGCAAACAAACTCGACGTCAGCACGTTTGGTTTCAAGAGATGACGGCGAATATTCTCCAATAAAATCCTGTTGGTAAACTTCCTGAATCGTGATTGGCTGAACGTCTCCCAATTCGGTTACGGCGGTTTGATCTGGCGCAGTATAAATTTCTAAATCGCCCTCTCGGTCTTGAATTACTACCTCTCTCGTTTCGAACGATTCCAAGGGAGAAATCGCGAGTGCAGCGGTTTTGCTGAAAGGAAATACGTCTTTTTCGAGAGGGGCTTCGCTGTCTCCTGGTAGAATATCTAATACTTGCAAAGATGAATGCTTGTCGGCTTCCATTTTGGCCACAGCTGAAACTACTTGCATCTCGGGACATGTGTCCTCCCGGCTGTGGACAGTGACTTCTGACACGTTCACAGACTGTTTCTCATCTAGCAATCCAACGGCAAATTTTTCGTCCATAATCAGTTCAAAAGAACTTTCTTTTTCTTTGGTTATCGATTCCACAGATGTTACAACAAGAGAGGATTTTTCCGCAACTGTGACATCAGCGCGCCTCTCGTTCGGAATGGTTACTGCGAGTAAGCCTTCCTCTTTGTCTAAACTTTCAGTCAGAGAAACAGTCTGCGACTGCACTTTTTCAAGTTCCAAGTTCGCACGCTCCAACTTTTCAGGAAATTTCTCGAAAGATTCTGGAGTACTGTGGACTTCAACCTCGACGACTACTAAACTTTGTAATTCTGATACGCTTGAATCTGCGTTCTCTCCTTCCGGAAATACGTCGGGGGCGAGTATGCCTGGATTAAAATACAGCACAACATCCTCGACAGCTACGTTATAGTTATCGGATACAGTTGATTCCGCCTTTCTAGTAATTAGGCTTATAGGAGCAAAATCTGTTTCTTTTTCGTCAGTTTGAGGTTGCCAAATGATCACTGTTTCGTGCGGCGTCAATTTCACGCTCGCTCGCTTGCCAAGCAGCTCTGGTTTTATCAGATTATAGGCTGTATCGGCTGGAATCGTTTCTTCTATTTGGACTAGCGAGAATTCTTTTACTGAAACCTTAGCTGACGCTAATTTTGTTTCAGGTTTTTCGAGATAGGTTTCGGAATCAGAAATCTCGACTTCATTTACTAAAATTGGCAGTTGCTCGGTCAAAACGACGTCTGCTGTTTTCAGGTCGGGTGTTACGTGCTTCTCTAAACGGCGATCACTCTCTAGTTGGATGATTTCTTCCACTGTGAATGAAAAATGCTTGGTGTAATAGTCTATCGACGCTTCTGCTACAGCCGTCTTGAATTCCAATCCTTCTTTAGTGTTTCCTTCGCCGAGAGTCTCCGTCGTAAAGAAGTGTAAATGTAATTCCATAACAGCGTCCGCAATTTCTGTTTTCGGTTTCTCGGCTAGCTCAACTTTGCCTTCCTTTAGGAAACATAACACTTCTATTTCTGTTACAGCTTCTTGTGCAGATGAACCAACTTCGGCACGGCGCGGGGTGGGAAGGGGAATCACAGTGAGTATTTCTTCCTTCTCATTAGGTAGGCACTCTGACGTGATAACCGATACTGCTCTCTCCAGATCAATCAATGCCGCATTGGATGGTTCAACTTTTTTCTTGAAGATATCGGTAGTCAACAGCGGAACCTGTTCATGAACAACGATCGATTCCCTTTCGGCGATACGAATCTCAGCTTGCTTTGCAAGGGGCGACTGTCCTGGGGCAAAATAATCTTCCTTTCCGAGGACCTGGACATGATAAGTAAAAATATGACTATTTGTTGCTAGTTGTGCGTGTTTAAAATCCGGTTGTTCCAATACTAAATCATCCGTTGATGATTGGGAAAACACTAGAGTCGTAAACAGAGAATCGTATCTGTGGAGATTCACTTGAGCACTTTCTGTACGGAACTTGGGTTTCAACCAAGTGTCCACAGATTCCGATGGTATTTCCTCCTCCACAACAAGAGAGCGATCTTCCCTTACAGTTCTTTTCGCTCTTGATAATATCCTAGTTTCCGCAACAAATTCTTTTTCGCTGTCGGCCGCAAAAGTTTCCTTGACCGAAATTGCCTCTCGCGAAAGCACGGAAAAGTCGACATTCTTTTGAACTGGGGCTTTTGGCGTTGGCATCGACGATTCGTTATCAAGAGGCTGAATCTCAATGACCGCAACGGAAATGTGTGTTGGCATGTCTATCGCTGCTACGGCATCAGCTTTGTAAAACTCTAATCCCTCTTTAGTTAATCCTTCGCTGATAACTTGAATTACAAGTAATGCTTGCTCCATTTCTAAAGACGTCTGCGCTGATTCAGTTTGAGGTAGAGTTGGTAAGGTGAGTTTGTCCTCTTTGTATTCAGATTCAAATGAGGTTACGATTATATACTCACTTTCACTCAAGGAATATATTGCAGTGCGCTGTCTGGGGACGGGAGTAACCGAAAACGAATCTTCTTTTTCCGTTGCATCTGTTTGCGAAACGGTTAAGGCAAATGCTTTCCAAAAGTCCGGAGAAACAGAGTCTAATTTTCTTCGTGGTTTAGATAACTGTTCAACAGTTTCGTTCGTCAAAATTTCGGAAATAACGAGCGGTTTTTCCTCAAATTCAATTACAACAGCCCGTTTAGAAAAGGGTACTTCGCCAACGGAGAAAGTGCCCTCTTTCACATGACTCGAGACCTCGGTTATTACCAGATGATCAAGACCGGCCCAAGTTGGTTTCGCCTGTCGAATATCATGTAATTTGGTTTCGAAATCTTCTGCTCTGGTTTCGGTTATCACTTCCGAAGTTGAAATGTTGTCGTGTTTGGAAATATCCATCAGGGCCTGTGCAAATAAAGTCTGTAGAATCAGCTTAGTTCCCGTTGTTGCCTCCGCATTAATCTCGGTTACGATTAGAGGTAGTTGTTCCATCACTGCTGGAAGAGCGGTTGTTGGCTTTCTCTCGTCAACTATCAACTCCGTTTCTACATCCGTCGGAACGGCTTCGGAAACTAATATAGAATCTTCGCATTCAAAGTCAAAATCAGCCTGTTTGCCTGACGGAATTGGTTGCTTCGATAGATCGCTCTCTGTCTCCATCACTTCAATTTCCGCAATTCCAATCGCAACATGCTTAGTTACCTCGAAATTTGCCTCCGATTTTGCAGTGGTGAATTCCAACCCCGCTTTCTCTTTGCCTTCTGCAATAGTTTCCTCTACTTGAATCGACACGCATTCTGGAAGAACTTTCTTTGCTGTTTCTTCCAGGGGCTTCTTTTCTTCTGTCACAGTTCCCTCTTTAACGTTGGTTTCGACTTGAGTTACGACGGCCAATTCAGTTCCAATAAATATGGGTTGAGCGGTTTTGAATATGGGTCGAAGGGCTTCGTGCATTTCAATTTCCTTCTCCCTCGTTTCGACTTGCGTAACGATTAATCCAGCTAGATTTTCAACGTTAATTTTTGCCGTATCTCCCAAACCTTTAACATCTGTAAACTGGCCCGTGATTCCGGAAGGGGCAGTCTCTGAAACGACGATCGATTGTTGCTCGCTCAAAACAATTTTCGCTCGTTTTTCATCCAGCTTTGGCTTCCCTATAAAATCTTCTGCCTCGATATCGGAAGCGATATCGCTAACAATCAAGTGGTCGAATGTCGTTACGGCTGGATGAGCCTTTCTCGGTATTTCGGGGACATCTTTTATCAATTCTTCTTCCACGACACCCGGAACAATTTCTCTGACCATGACCGTTTCTTGGGCAACAAGGTTAAAACTCGCTCGAATCATCAAGTCCTCCTTTCTTTCGTAAGGGCGAAGGGCATCTTGTACCTGAGTCTCTTGAATTAAAGGTCTCAGCTGTTCTCCGATATTTACACGAGCTCTCTTTAACGGAAAGGCTTCCGAAATAAACTCGCCCTCGACGTCCGCCGTATGTATTTCGCTAACTGTTACTAGATGGTTGCCAGACAAGGAAATACCCGCAGTTTTGGTTTCTTGCTTTGCAAGTCCTTTGTAAATCCCCTCCATGTCCAAGGTTTGAACTTCGGATACATTCACAGAGGTAGACTTTGGAATGTCCACCGACGCAGCATCTGCCACGGCGATTTGAAATTCCAACCCTTCTTTAGTATTTCCCTGAATAACCAAGTCGGAGATATAGACCGGAAGTAGTTCGTCATAGCTCTCCTTTGCTTCAATCGAATCCGGCTTCTTTTCTGGATGTACAGCTCCTTCTTTAACGTCTGCTTCTACTTCTGTTATTTCGATCGAATCCGATTCGGACAGCCCCAAACGAGCTGTAAAAGAACGCGGAAGCCATTTCCCTTCAAATTTTTCTTCTGCTTCTACCACTTCCGTTTCAGAAATTGTGAGGGAAGTCGACTTTTCCAAATTGACGGTGGCAGTACCGGTAGAAATCTTTTCCTTCGTGAATTCAGCGGGTAAATCTTGAGATATTATTTCCGAAACAGCAACCGATTCTCTTTGTTCCAGAGCGGGATGAGCCTTTCTCTTAGCTAAAGTCTTCGCTTCCTCTAGATCCGCCTCCTTTCCATGTATTTCGACATTTTCAACGATAAAGTGTTCTTTTCCCGTCAAAACTGTCTTGGCAATTCTAGTTATCTCACTTTCTCTAATCAAGTCTTCTTCTCTTAGTTCTGAACAAATTTCGGTTATCGATACGGGCTCTACTTTAGGAAGTTCGATGACAGCTTGAATTGAAGTAACAGCCGGCTTCTGCAGTTCTTCTGTTGATCCTTGCGGAGTTATCTCCTCTATACAGAGTGACTGTTGTTGTTCTATTCGCGTTTTAGCCTTACTAGACGGAAGAACGTCTATGACCAACAAGTCTTCTGCATCGTGTTGCGATAGTTCTGAAATTATTAGAGGAACCTGGCTAGTAATCGTTGTTTGTGCGGTGAACAGAAAGGGAATTGAACCGGTAAAATGTGACTCTTTGTGCCCTAAGGTAATTTCTGTGATTGCGACTGACGCGCATTCGAACAGAGATTCGTCTGCATGAACCGACGGAGATTTACCTGACTCTGCAATCAGCTTAACCTCCGATATGGGTTGGACTTGAATTACAGATAGCGCTTCCACCTGGGAAACACCGATACTTGCTTCAAATCCGGTAGTGATTTTTTGCCTAAGGTCAGATAGATCACGTTCTTTGACATAAGTTAAAGTATCCGTAACTGCAACTGCTTCACCTACTTCGTAAACTTCGAAAGCACTTTTAAGATCTGGTAAAATTATTTGAATTTCGTCTTCTTTAAAGTAAACTGTATTTTCTGTTACATTCGCGCTTTCGTTGATCAGAAGAGCTAAAGAAGCTTTATATGACAAGGGGTGGAATTTTTCGAATTCAACAGCGAAACTGAATGGAAACAACTCTGAAATTAACAGAGATCTTTCTACGTCTGTTTGTTCATTAGCGAATCGTAGAATTGGAACTGCTTGAAAAGTAGAAAAGACTTGGTTAAAATCGATAAATGGAGATTCTATCGTCAGGGATTCGTTAACCGATATGGAGGTCTGTGAGCGAGCTGCATTGGGACAAGATCCTTCGAAATCTTGCGTGACACCGAAGGAAGCGATTTCTCCAATCAAGAGAGCTTCCGAAATATTTAACATTGGGCTGGCATTTTGATGTAGGGTTTTCGAAAAGGTCTGAAATTTTGAAAACGAATCGCAGGTGTACGTTTGCGACACGACTAGTGATTCTATGTGTAAAACAGCTTGCGCGGCTTTTTTCTCTAAGACAAGTTGTGGGACTTCGAAGGAAAATTCCCGCACTTCAGTTGTGATTTCAGTTACTACTAATCCCGTTTTAACGGTGGTAATTTCTTTCGCTTTCGCTTCGTCTGCAGCTATTTTAAATTCCTTTTCTTTAATGAAAGAAAAGGTTTCCAATGCTGCGATGCATTCGACATTTCTCGAAACTTGAGGTCGACCGCTAGCAATTCTAACTGCTTCGTTTGTTTCCAAGCGTCTTTCCGACTCATAGGAAAATGCGTCCATGGTTATAATAGCAAACTCCACATCTACGATTGGAGAGCAAGTCTGCATTTCGGGCAAGACGATGTCTAGCTCTTCGTATGTTTCTGATTTGATTACTTCTTTGACAGGTTCGACTTCGTATACTTCGATAACGACATCTTTATACGTTATAGTAGTTACAGTTGTCGTTACGTCTGTGAGATGTTTCAAGGATTTCAACTGCTGCGAAATCTCGTCTACTTTTGGAGACTCCTCTTTTTGGGGTTTTTCTCTCTTTTTCAAGACAACAGTTT
Source organism: Scolopendrellopsis subnuda (assembly GCA_034694405.1). Lineage (NCBI taxonomy): Eukaryota > Metazoa > Arthropoda > Symphyla > Scolopendrellidae > Scolopendrellopsis > Scolopendrellopsis subnuda. The sequence continues at coordinate 26,534 of JAQFYH010000002.1, forward strand.
CCTTTTCTTTTTCCTCTTGTTTCTTTTCTTTAGTCTTTTTCTTTACAGTCACAACACTCTCCTCTTGTACAGAAATCTCTTGTTCCTTTACCAAGGTTGTTTCGTCTTCGGTTTTTGTGGGTTGAATGTCCACCACTAATTGGGATCGCTCGTCAGGTTCTCTTTTGCCTTTGCTTTCAATAGAGATGTCTCGTTTCTTAGTTTCCAGTACTTCAAAGTCTGGGATAACACTTCTGCTTTCAACTGTGATATCCAAATCCTGTTTGGGTTGTTCCTTTATTTCAATTTCAATTTCAATGTCAGTTTTGGTAGGCCTGGTTTCTCTAGATTTCATGGTAATTTCGAGAGGTTTGAGGAGAGTTTCGGAAACTTTACTCTCTTCTTGTAGTTTCTTAGATTCCAGCACAACTCGTAATTTCGTTTCTTGCGTCTGCTCTTCCAATTCTTCCTCTTTTGCTGCTGCTTCTTCTTCTCGTACCTTCTTGACAGGTTTCGGCGTTAAATATAATTCACTTTTTCCTCTTTCTTCTTCGTCTTCATCCTCGTCACGTCTTATCCTTACCGGGATGCACCCAGTTTGATCAAGATAATATATTCCAGTTTGCGTAATCTCGGCTTTCTGCATAAATTCTTCCTCATGTTGTATACTCACAGCAGTGAGTTTCGAAACTACATCTGGAATGAGTTCTGATGTTTCTTCCAAGTGGCCAGGTTCTTGAATGGACTCGGATTCACGCTCAAACGATTCAATCTCCTCTATCTGGAGTTGGTCTTTTCTTTTATCTCTCTTAACTAAGAATTTCATTTCTCTACTTACTCGTCTCTTTCCAAACGAGAAATCTGTCTTTGTCTCAGATATGACAACACCCTCAGTTTCGGGCATTTCTTCAAATATTCTTTCAATTTGTATGTGACCATCTGGTCCCACTTTGAATTCCAATTCAGGTTCAGTTTTTTCCGCAATTTCAACAGGCTCTTCTTCGGGAAACTCTACTTTGTAAGCCTGAGGTTCTTGAAAAATTAGTTTTGGAACCTCGATTGTAATCTCGGAAATTTCTTCATCATGGGATTGTATTATATTTGGATAGTCTGTCTCAATAATAACCTCAAGTTTTTCATCTACTTTTCTTTTCGTAACTACAGACTTTTGAGATGTTTCGTCTATCAGTAACTCTCTTTCCTCGTCCTCTAGAATTTTCATCTCTCTTTTTTCTCCCTCTTCGAGTACCACTCTCGCTGTTGCTTTCTCCGTGTCTTCTAATGCAGCAATCTCGGTCCATTCTTCCGGTTCAATCGATTCCGAAGCTGCTGAAATAGCAAACGTTCGTTAACGCTGCTTCGTTCATTTGTTTACTCTGTATTTACATCACTGGATGAAACTTGTTCCATTTGACTTCATTTTCTCTCTGCACGCTCGCGTCTATCACTTTTGTAAAAAGAATATAAAATTACCGTTGTGGTTTGAAAGACACTTCGGTAGTACTTTTGGAATATAAAGAAGTATTTTCGTACTGAGCAAATGAAGTCACTTTGAGAACAGGCTTTGCAGTCTAATACAATACTAAGTCATAACAATTCTTTCTTAAACACTACGTTATATAAAATTAGCTTGTTACACATCGATTAAGACAGTAGTTTATACAAGTTAAGTAATATTTTTTCATTCATTAATACAGCTAGTTCCGTCATGTTATAAGTAGTTTCATGCTGTCTCATTTGAAATGCTACATTTTGTTTTGCTTGCGTAATGATTTTTAAAATAATAGCATTTTAATGACGCGTTCTTCCTTCCAATAATATATTAAATGACAGTATTATTTTCATGTCACGTAATATATGTATTTGGATCCGTTGAAATTATTAATTCCTTTCCATCGTTGAGTATTTTAGCTGTTTTTCCGTGCCGTTCCATTTATGCAATTATTCATTATTACAGTTGGTTATGTTACACCGCTGATGATTATGTTCTCATGACTGAGAACGTCCCAGCATCCTTCTAATTCATTGATGCAACGAGCAGTTTTCTTGAAGTTATACACGTAACATTGAATTAGACGTTTATTCATTAGACATTTGATAGTGCTTTTATTGTTTTATATGCGTAATTGAATTAGGTGATTAGAAATTTGATTGTTTTTATTGTTTATACACGTAATTGAATTAGAGATGTGATTGTGCTTTTATTGTTTTATACACGTAATTAAGTTAGGTGATTAGAAGTTTGATAAGGTTTTCATTGCTTATATAGGCCTACGTAATTGAATTATTCATTATAAATTTGATAGTGATTTTATTGTTTTAGAACGTGATCTAATCATTCCTTACGGTTTAATTATTGAATTATTATTTCTTCCTGAATTAGGGTCAAGTAGTCACATTATTTTACCAGTTTTAAATCTATTACTGTACATCGACTTTTACATTTTTTTAATTATATATTATTGTTAGTGTTATATCTCTACTAACTTTATGCTACTTATTCATTCTTGTTGCAGGTTATGTTACCGACAATGCATTCCAACGAAGAGATTTAACGTAGATTTACAAGAGTTGAAGAATAGAGATCCAGATGAGTGACACCGTTGTTAAAACTGTTCATTAATCGTTACATTTGTTACGTTAGTTGACAGTAATTATACGTATATTACGCAGATTATGTTGAAGTTTCTTCTTTACATCCTGTTTACTTCTTCATCCTTCCTTATTAGCAAGTTAACACGAATAAGACATTTTCTTCTTGTTGTTATTTTCATGCGTCCGAATCTATGCTGATCAACATTTAACTTGATGTTATTTGTTTGTTTAGTTTGTTGAACATTAAATACGAAATTGTATATATATATTTTTTAAACAATGTTATTGTTTTGTATTACGTCATCAGTATTATTATTAAGTGCGCTTTAGTTTACATGAAATAATTAAATATAATATTATTTGTTTACTAATATTATAATTACATATTTCACTTAAAAATTAGTTTGTGAGAGAGAGAATGAAAACATTATACTTTTATACATTTATTACATTTCTTAATTCTGTACTAAACACGTAAAGTTAAAGTTATTGTTTTATACGTCAATATTTTTAATGTTATTTTTTTATTCTTTTTCAATTATATTCGCGTGATGTAAGAAATAAGATATTTTAATAAGAGTAGTGGGATTCCGTTAAAGTGATGGGTTCCAGCCGTGTTTAAGTATAGTAGTGCTGTAAAAATAAGAACTGTAAGTAAAAAGTGAAATGAAAATTATTCAACATTGAAAGATTTAAGTAACAAATATTATCAAAATTAATAGTTAAACATTAAGGAAAATATATACATAAGTTTAATTAAAGTTTGTTAAACGGTTTTATATGTTTTTAGAAATATTAACAAAGGGGTTATACATGTTTTAAAAATAATAAGTTTAATACATATAAATAAAATAATATTAATAGTTAACGATTAAGAAAATTGTAATATTACATAATAAAGTTTACGAGATTTATTTATATTTTTAGAAGAGATATTAAAAGGGGTATGTGTAATAAATTGAAAGTTTTACGACATATAATTATGCAAAAACTTATTCATTAATGAAATGTTAACAAGTTAGTTGTTTTTTCATCGCATAAGATATAAAGGATATCAAAGTTTACAAGAGAATAGACCAAACCAATTTCTGACAACACATTTGGATGATGTTACCGGATATTAAAAATATCTTAATCCGCTCTGTAGCCAGACTTTTTTTTGGTCTATTAGCTGCTTGTAAAAAAAAAACACTGCAAAAATTTCTCCATATCCAATATATTTTATGTGATGCTTACAAATTACTTTCTGATGTAATTAATAAACAATAATTATTGATTCATGTTCGTTAGTGTTTATATTCGAAGTTTGTTACACAGATTATCGACACTTGAGAGTAACGTAAAGAAAAAAATTATCTTCGTGTTATAGGAATTACAATAGTAGTTACGACTTTCATTCCTGTGTTACACGAAAAATAATTAATGTTACACAGATTTTGTGTCTACACTTATACACGAATAAAATTATTTTCGAGTTATTGGAAGTACGATAGTAGTTATTTATTCATTCGCGGGTTATACAGATTAAATTGTTACACGTATTATTTTACCTACATTTAGAATAATGTCCAAAATGCGAAGATTACTTACAAGTTATATGGATTTCATTACTATGTTGCCTTTTGTTACCACAAGAATGCCATGAGTGAAATGTTATGCCCGTGCAAAAAGTTATTTAAATTATTTACGTTGATTATTTTAAAAGCTGATTGGATTTTTTTAAAAAAAATTAATTTGTTGTACGAGGATGCTTATTAAATAGACACGTAATTAAGTTATTTTCGTTTTAATCGTAAAAGTTAAAATTATTTTCTTATTAAAATTAATTAAAATAAGTTACCGAATAAACAATTTGAGAAAAATCATTTGATGGGGGGGTCTAGCTACGGAGTTAAAGGGAGAATATAAATGACAAAAAAATTGCAGTAGATATTTAAAACTAAAAGGAATGTTCGAGGAATAAAGGACGCAGATTTCAGAGAAAACAGGTTGTCTAGCATTCTGCTGTGAATAAGCATAGATATGTGTACGAAAATAAAATATAGATCTATGGAATGTAATATAATATACGAATTTACGATACGTAATGTAACTCTGAACATTTGAAAAAATACAAATGTGTATTACAGAAGTATAGGTACTGCAATTATTTGTCAATTTTATATATTAAAGAAAAGTTTTTACTAACAAGTTTACAGAAGGTGACAGTAAAATAGTATTTTAGAATTAGATGATACGAGTAGGTTAGAAACAGAAAAAGAAAAAAGGCCTACATGTATCTTGGTAAAACAAGAAAAACAAGCGTTTAAATTACTATTATCGGAGGAGATAGTACTGTGATGATTAGTAGAACAAAAAGAACACTACTTTTTAATAGGTACTGGAGAGGTTTAAATTAAATTTCCTGGAGGAGATATTAATAATTATTTTACATCGATAAGTGGGTACATTAATTTAAGCAGTTAAAAAAACTGCGGAATGTTTTATTAAAATATTTAGTAGGCGCCACAAATAAGTTGATTCTTTTCGTAGATTATTATTTTACGTTGAAGGTTTCACGGTTGATAATTAAAAACAAATCCAAATTTGTTCATTCACCATGTATCACAGATTAATAAGAAACAAAAATTGGATTGTACTTTTAACATTTTCTCTTTCGTATTAGATACATTATTAAGAGCTATGTTACATTAAACACAAAATAATTATTGTTAATAACATTATTATTTTTAATATGTTACATAATTAATTTGTTATACCGAACATTAATAATTAAATTAGTATGTCTTCTTATTTTGTTGAGTGGACGTGCGCTGTTTTAGATTACAACACTAATTTAAGTAGATTATCTTCTTTTAGATGGTGATTTTTTTTAAATTAGTAAAGATGAAGATTCTCCTATGAATCCATGCTATTATACCAAGGTATTTCTTCTTCTTTTTCCGAGTATTTACATTATTAAAACGATTATTGGATTGGTTATCAACATATAATGAGATTTGTGAGGAAGTTTTCTGTGAGGAAGTTCATGTTAGGAGTTAATGAGCAAATATCGATCTTGCTCAACATGTAAACAACCAAAAGATAACCAAACCTGTTTTTAACTTCGCTGCTCTTAAAACAAGCCGACTTTCAGTTTCTTCTAAAATTGGGGACAAAAAAAAAAAAAGATAAAATTATGTAAAATTTCGCGTCAAATGTGCAGCCCAATATTTGTACCGAGCGATACAAACATTTTTAGAGGATCGACGTGTTATCAAAACATTGTATATTAAAACGTATAAAGGTTTATAAGCGCAAATCTTCATGTTATTTTATAAGTTTCGTAATTAGTAGTTGAAGCATTCAGCTGAAAAAAATAAAGATTAATACACAAATTAAAATTAATATTATTAGTCTCATGGTCTGTTTAGAAGAGCAAAAACCCAATTCCAAGTCAAAATAAAGCCGGGTTGAAGCTTCACTCTACTGCAGTCGCCCATTGCGACATACTTTTCCTGAATTAGGAATTCCCCTATGGTCCATGAACAGTCTGTGTTGTAATGACTTTGTCGAAGAAACAAATCACAGCATCTCAATCGGCTGGACACAATGAACTGAGCTGTAACTGATGCGAATAGTCCAACTGTTTGGAAGTACAGTATATAGAAACTTGCTCTAACATTTCTCTGAGGGACATTTAATTGGTCTGTCGTATAAGCCGAATTTTTTTGTTTGTTACGAATAATAAAATACATACATGCTGTACAGCTTTTCTGAACAGACTGCACAAAGATAAATTAGACTTCTTTATTAAATAAAAATTAGTTAAAATGTTATTTCATGCAGATAAATAAACTATGATATTGGATATTCTGCAAGTTAAGTATCCTTACGCGCAACTGTACGTAAGTTACTCGTACGTACAATTATCACCACTCCCCGGATTCCCGTTTAGAGTCCCAAGAACATGAATCTGTTGGGGTCTACATGTTCATTAAAACAAAATACTGCTTCAGTGTAAGTTTGGCTTTGACATAAAGGATTCTATGGGTTACGAAGCTAGCATGCCATCTCGCTTTATTGAGCGTTCTATGGGGTACGAAACTAGGGTGCCGAAAATGCACCGACTGAAGGTGGCTTCAGTTAACTTATTTTAAAACAAAAACAATAAAAATAAACAGAAACACAAAAATTAAAAATTGTATATTGTTTATTATAGACAACAATTTCGAAAATAGTTAGTAAATCTACAATCAATATAACTAAGTCATATGAGTAATAATATTATCTAATATATTTTATAGCAACTCTAAACAAAATGTATTATTATCCGACGTAATAACTTTCTTCAAATAATAAGCAATAAACGGCACTATAATAGCGCCAAGTCGTTTTATAAGCAATTTTGTACTAAATCGTGGTACGGTATTGAATTTCTGCCACCTTCTCCCACTTTGGCAGAATATCAGTGTGAGCGATTCGTGATTAATATAAACGACATATGGAAAAACCTTTTTGTATGAAGAAAGTTACGTCGGATAAAACATTAATAACACATCATGCAACGATGCAAATCATGCATAAGATTCACCCGTTTAATACAGAGTATTTCTATTGTATAAAGATGAATTAATGTATACCGGTAAATATAAATATTGTACTAAAATAATTTGAGAACATATAATTATATTCTTATGTGACAAAACTAAATTCAAATTATTCAGACTTTGTTCTCTCAATTAACACTGACAACTAGTCAACTATCGACTTAACGAGTTAGCTAAAATGAATAGCGCATTAGCGATTAACTGGTAACAAAAAATACATAGAATCATATTAGACTTTATTCTCTAATTAATTAATTTTGCAGTGTATATTATAATCTCTCTAAAATAAAACAAGCTATACAAGTAGGAAGTTTAAAAATACTGTTTCCAATATGTCACCAGCACGATTTTTATAGAGTATTTTATAGGGAGTACGAAGTTACTATAGATGAGATGAAGTAGAGTACAAGATCATCATGCCAGTAACCAACAGAATAAGGGTGGGTTTTAATTGAGTCCGGTCGCGTTGCGTTTTGTTTGCGTTAATCAATCACATACTGGGAAAGTCGGGGTTCGACCAATCAGAGCGGTAAAACACAACCAAACGCAAAGCAATCGGACTCGATGAAAACCGACCTTAACATTGGAATACTGCGCGCACCAACACTGCACGAAATACGCACGCGCGATTCCGCTGCATTTTATCAGAAACCTCATTCTGCTTTTGTATTATTCGATAACGTATTGTAATAAGATGTCTAGGACAATCCAAGAGTGTGGGTTAAAAATACGAAATAACTTAATCTGGCAATTTCAATAATATAATGCAAGAGACTACACTTATATTAAATTTTGTAAGTGGTAGAAAATTCGAATAATTAGGCAACGCAAGTCACGCGTTTGTACTTGAACGTGCAGTGTCAGTTTGGCCAATTTGTCGACGTTTATAACTGGCAGATCTTTTATATTTTAAATCAAACTAAATGAATGGATTGATCAATGAGTATTGGATTACAGAAACACACAATTACAATCGTTTTCCCCATGCATGCATGCACGTAAATCTCAATTAGTCCTAATAAAAAAAATACTGCAACATTGTGGAAGTTGTTACAAACTCTGGAGTATTGGAAGTCATTGTTTTGGAAATCTTTTTAAAAAACATTAAGATTTTGTAATACTATCAAATTCACCCGAATTTTTCCGAAAAATATTTTGTTCAATTTTCACCTTCGAAACTCCACAGCACAGAGAACGACATTCCACAAAGCCACATCAACAATCGAATGATCAAAAGGGCGGTTATTAGTAGAAGGATTGACGTGGCAACGTGTTTTTCGTTCATGTCGTACGGAGGACATTCTGGCGGATAGGCATGGCATGCTGCCATGAAATCACGAATGCTAGGTAAGGACGCAGTAGAAGATCGTCTGCTATCGGTGTCTGGAGCGTGCAAAAGATTATTAGAGTCGGTTGGAGGAGTGGGTTGTAGGTTCCTGGTTTCTGTCGATATAGAAATTGAGACTTACAAATTTGATAATTAATCATTTTCTAGCCAAGAAGTGGATAAATAATGAACTTGCTTTCCATTAAATCCCACGAATAATTAACCTCAAAGTTATCGCCAGGACGTGGCAAACCCATTAAAAAATGTTGGATTCCAGCAAGATGCTTCTTAGGGTGCGTACACGATACAGATAGTTTTGGAAGCTATAGAAAATGAAGCTCACTTGACGCGTTTAGACCAACCGCGTTCGTTGAAATGAGTCACGTGAGCTTCATTTTCTATCTAGCTTCGAAAACAATCTGTATCGTGAACCAGGCCTTAGTTTGTGCAATTTATATTATTGTTAAGTAATTGGAATGCTGATGATGATATTCAAACGAAAAAAGTTAGGCATCATGCATTTATGGAGATTTATAAAAACCTGTAGACGTAGAATTCGAGTGGACTGCTCATATTTTACATGTTTGGAGTAATAATAATTTCAGGATTAGTCGGCCAGGACTTGTAAAAGGAATATCAAACAAAAAAAAGGTATTCTTACCGTCTATGGAACTCTCTTCTGCCATTAATACCTCTCCTTTGTCTCTCTTCTTCTTTCTCTTTACCTGTTGGATATAGCGGTATTAATTAATTAATAATAACCGACTCCCACAAGACAGGATTATGTCAACTACTAGTAAACTCAACTTACCACCGTTGTTACTTCGGTAACTTCTTCTCTTTCTTCTCTGACTTCCCTTTCTTCTTCTGCGGCAGCTTTCTTTTTCATCTTCACAAGTTTTGAAGTATCTGTGATGGGCATAGTTTCAATTGGTACTTCGACAACAGTCACTCGGGCCTCCTCTGGAACTTCGCGTTCGAAAGCAGATACGGGTACAGGTAGTTTTGTTTTTAATTCCAAGGAGCTATCTTGGAGCGTCACCTCTTCTACACTCAAGCCCTCTTCCGTCGACACCCTTCTCCTAGCTGTAACTTGAACTGGTGCCTTGAATTCCTTCAGGTCGCCAGATATGTGACCAGCCACCGCTTCCGTCACCATTAGCGGTACCGTTGAAGTAAATTGTGGGGTAGCTTTCACTTGGCCAGGAATTTCACCGGCTTTGAACTCTTTTGGCGCTTGTTCCGCCACGGATTCTGTAACTGTTAACGCTTCAATTGCAGTGATATCTGATTTTGCCTTTACTTGTCCAGGAACTTCGCCAGCTTTGAATTCAGCAGGAGTTTGATGAGTACGAGATTCTGTTACAGTAATTGACTCGCTCTGCACGATTTTCTGTCTGGCCTTGAATTCCTCAAGGACTTCGATTCCTCTAAATTCAGCTGGGATCTGCTCAGCGTGAGATTCAGTTACAGTTATCGATTCGCTAGGTGTTAATTTCTCTTTGGCCTGCACTTGTCCGGGAATCTCACCGGCTTTGAATTCCTTCGGTGTCTGTTCAGCAATGGGACTGATAACAATTACCGATTCGCTTTCCGTCAGTTTCGTTTTAGCTGTTACCATGCCTGGAATTTCACCAGCTTTAAATTCCCCAGGTCTCTGTTCAGCAATAGATTCAGTTACGGTTATTGACTCCATAGGAGTGAGTTTCTCTTTGGCCTTAACCTGGCCAGGAACTTCTCCAGCTTTGAACTCTTCAGAAATCTGCCCAGGAGTGGGAACAGTTACTAACACGGGTTCACTCTGACTCATTTTCTTTTTGGCTTTAACTTGGCCGGGAACTTCCCCTGCTTTGAACTGGGCCGGAGTTTCTTGAGGTACGGACTCGCTGACGGTGATCGACTCGCTTGGAGTCAATTTCTTTTGCGCCTTCACCTGGCCGGGAACTTCCCCAGCTTTAAACTCTTCAGATATCTGACCAGCAACAGATTCCGTGACAGTAATTGATTCGCTTTCCATCAGCTTTTTCTTCGCTTGTACTTGTCCGGGAACCTCACCGGCCTTAAATTCTCCTGATGTAATCCCTATTATTGATTCCGTTACTGTTATGGATTCGCTTTCCGGAATTCGCTTTTTGGCTTTCACTTGTCCAGGGACTTCTCCAGCCTTAAATTCTCCTGGGGTCAGTCCCACAACGGATTCCGTTACTGTTATTGATTCGCTTTCCGGAATTCGCTTTTTGGCTTTAACTTGTCCAGGGACTTCTCCAGCCTTGAATTCTCCTGACGTTTGTCCAACTACAGATTCAGTAACAGTTATAGATTCGCTTTCCATCAACCTTTTCTTTGCTTTGACTTGTCCGGGAACCTCTCCGGCCTTGAACTCTCCAGGTGTAATCCCTACTACCGACTCCGTTACTGTTATTGATTCACTTTCGGGAATTCGTTTCTTGGCTTTAACTTGTCCTGGGACTTCCCCGGCCTTAAACTCTCCTGATGTTTGGCCAATTACTGATTCGGTAACTGTAATTGATTCGCTTTCTGTCAGTCTTTTCTTTGCTTGTACTTGTCCGGGAACTTCGCCTGCTTTAAATTCTCCAGGTGAAATACCTACAACGGATTCAGTGACAGTTATTGATTCGCTTTCGGGAATTCGCTTCTTAGCTTTAACTTGACCAGGAACTTCTCCGGCTTTGAATTCTCCTGATGTAATACCTATTACGGATTCCGTTACTGTTATTGATTCACTTTCCGGAATTCGTTTCTTGGCTTTTACTTGTCCGGGAACTTCTCCAGGTTTGAATTCTTCTGATGTTTGTCCAATTACCGATTCAGTAACTGTAATTGATTCGCTTTCGGTCAGTTTTTTCTTGGCTTTCACTTGTCCAGGAACTTCACCTGCCTTGAACTCTCCAGGTGTTAGACCTACGACTGATTCAGTTACAGTAATTGATTCGCTTTCTGGTATTCTCTTTTTGGCTTTAACCTGCCCTGGAACTTCACCTGCCTTGAACTCTTCTGATGTTTGCCCATAAACAGATTCGGTAACCGTAATTGATTCGCTTTCTGTCAGTCTTTTCTTTGCTTTGACTTGTCCGGGAACTTCCCCGGCCTTGAACTCTCCTGGTGTAAGCCCTATAACGGATTCAGTTACTGTTATTGATTCACTTTCTGGAATTCGTTTCTTAGCTTTAACTTGTCCAGGAACTTCTCCGGCTTTAAATTCTCCAGATGTAATACCAATAACTGATTCCGTTACAGTTATTGATTCGCTTTCCGGAATTCGCTTTTTGGCTTTAACTTGTCCAGGAACTTCTCCGGCTTTGAATTCTCCTGATGTAATCCCTATTACTGATTCAGTTACAGTTATTGATTCGCTTTCGGGAATTCGCTTTTTAGCCTTTACTTGCCCGGGAACTTCACCGGCTTTGAATTCTCCAGATGTTTGACCAACTACGGATTCTGTAACCGTAATTGACTCGCTTTCCATCAGTTTCTTCTTAGCTTTTACTTGTCCGGGAACTTCCCCAGCTTTAAACTCGCCGGGTGTAAGCCCTATTACGGATTCAGTTACAGTTATTGATTCGCTTTCCGGAATTCGCTTCTTGGCTTTCACTTGCCCAGGAACTTCACCTGCCTTAAATTCCCCTGATGTTTGTCCCACTACGGATTCCGTGACAGTAATTGATTCACTCTCAGGGATTCGTGTTTTGGCTTTAACCTGACCGGGAACCTCCCCAGCCTTGAACTCTCCTGATGAAATTCCGATAACGGATTCTGTTACCGTTATTGATTCACTTTCCGTAAGTTTTTTCTTGGCTTTGACTTGTCCTGGAACCTCGCCCGCCTTAAATTCTCCTGGTGTTTGTTCCACTACGGATTCTGTTATAGTAATCGATTCGCTGTGAGGTAGACTCCTTTTTGCCTTGACTCCCATTACTTCCGAAACTGAAAATTTTTTAATGAAATAAATTAGTTTCAATAAAATAATATTGTTTATGCAATTTACTTTAATGATAATTTTAACGAGGGCATTTTCGAATATGTTCAACAAAATCTGGGGTACTATACAATTTTTAATTACCGGGTAGGAAAACTGTTTTTTCAATAGGTGAAGTTTTAATCCTTCCCAAAAGATAATATTTGCCTTCGCCCTACAGTTTACGTCAAAATAGCTTGCGATTGGACATACTCTGTACTATTAAGTTGGCTCCTTTCTGACGATTGGCTACTATCTGAAAATTTTGTTGCAAGACTTTCAGTCTCGGTTTTCTATTTTAACTAAGTTATTACCTCTTTTCTGTTATACAAAGTACCGATCGTTTATGAAGTACTTGATAGAACGACACCGCAAAACTCGTTTCTGAGACTGTCTGTTATACTAACCAAATACCCGTATACAATACTAGCAAGTTCCTGCCAAGACCCTATTGGTTATTCTGCCTACTTGATACTGAAAGTAACAACCCGAGCGGGTATATACTCGTAGATTAGACCTGGACCACAGAATCACAATGTTGAGACTGCTGATATTATTTTCATACGAGAGAAACAACAGCAGACTCTCATGAGTACCTCTATCTAATAGCTCCATTATACATTTTTCTCTTACACCCGAAATATTCGAAGTACTTTTTCTAAGTTTTTCGGTTTTAATTTTATTTCCTGAATACGACTGTTTAAGATACTGTAATTATGTATTAAGTTATACGAGGGTATACATTACAGTAGCTCTAATCTCTATTCACGACTGTCTGTGCCGAAAGCCTGGAATATCTGCGTATCAGCTGCAGACCGGTTACATTAGTCTAGTGATCTTCTAAATTAATACCGTACTGAATTTTTACTCCAGTACTAAATTCCTCCAGTACTCCAGTACTAAATTAAAGTCTAATCGTATCTAAAACCGAGCTACGAGTTTTGCATTATTGGGCTGTCCCTATTTTCCTTAGGAGGTAGCAGTCTCTAAGGGACTTAACCTTATTTGTGTTTAATATTACGGGGTATTTTCATATTAATACCGTACCTAATAATTTGACTGGCTCTTACAACGACAAATGACAATGGATATTGAAAAGCGCGCATTATCAATTTTAAGAAATTCACCTCGCATGGAAGCTTACCACTCCGCGTCTACTCTAACGTTATACGCAATGTAATAAATCAAATTGTATAATATTTTAAAAATTAGTAGAAATTTTTTTAAAAATTTATAAAAGTATTTTTCTGACCTCTGTCTTTAAACTCAGCGGGAATCTCATGTGCTTGAGATTCAGTAACAGTGATTGATTCTCTGGAAGTAAGACTCTTTTTCGCCTCCTCGTGCTTAGGATGTTCTTTAACCAACTCGGAAGTTGCTTCCACCGTATCAACTTGCTCGACGCTAAGTGATTTCTGCATCGAAACAGTTTTCTTGGCCTTAGTTTGTCCTGGAAGTTCACCAGCTTTAAACTCGCCCGGTTTTTGCTCGGGTATTGTCTGAATAACGGTTACTGATTCGGATATCGTTACGTCTTTCTTGGCTTGAACTTCCATCGGGCGAATCTGTCTTATATCGCCTACTTTTTCTTCGGTTGTAACTTCGGCAATTGTCAATGAATCTTGCGACGTCAAGGTTGGCTTAGCTTTAACTTGCCCAGGGACTTCGCCTGGCAGAAATTCCTGTGGCTTTTGTTCAGCGAGGGGCTGCGTTACAGTCATAGGCTGCATAACAGTTGGTGCCACCATCTTTGCTGCGCTTGTGACTGGCTTTTCTTTTTCTAGATTCGACGTTATTTCTACAGCTTCAACCTCGGTTATTTTAACCGATTCTTTAGTATCGACTGTCTTCTTTGCTTTTCTTTTGCCAGGGGCTTCTCCCGGTTTGAAAGCGCCGGGCTCATGATCAACAACAATCTCTGAAACGACAGTGGGCTCATTAGTATCTAACTTTACCTGGGCCCTGGTTTCTTTGGTAAGTATCTCTTCTAAACTGGTTTCTTTTTGTTGTACAGATACTTCGGATATTGAGACGTGGTCTTGAGAGGAAATTTTACTAATAGCCCTAGTTGGCGCATCTAATTGGGTTTTAAAAGTATCAGATACTTCTGTAATATCTTCTACAATATCCTGATTTGCTATTGACATGGAAATTTGTTTTTTCTTTGGTTTATCTTTCTTCTTTTTAACCACAACTTTTTCTTGTTGGGTTTCTATCTCCATTGTACTTTTCTTCTTTTTCATTTCTAACGTCGCTGCAGATTTCTCTGGTTGCTCCTCTTCGGGTTTCTCTTCTTCTTCGAGTCTTTTTGGCTGTAAGCCTTCCGGTCTATCTTTACTGATATATAAACCCATCTCCGTTCTTTCTTTCGGTTCGATTTCAATCTTTGACAATTCAGGTTGTTCTTGTTCCAAAAATTCAACTTCAAGTGTACTTCTAATCTCTTGCTTTACATCTATCAAGGCACCAGCCTTCTTTTTCTTCACAGGTTCAGGTTTAGGTTGTGGTTTTTCTTCACTCTTCATTTGTATTTGTGTCTCCGTTTTCTTCTTTCGATCCATTACAACAGTTTGTCTCTGCGTTTCTGTGACAACGGTTTCTTTTTCATCTTCCAGGCGAACAGGTTGTAAAGTAGGAATTGGTTCTTCGGGCTGAAGACGTAATCTCTCTTCGGTTCTAAGAGTAATATCCATTTCGGATTTATCTGTTTTCCTAGACGTGATATCAATAACCGCCTTTGGTTTCTGCTCTATCGTCTCAATTACGACGGTTGTTTCTTCAACCTCTTTGGGAATTTCTTCTCTCTTACGGGAAATAGTTTCAATCTCTCTATCAACTTTCTTCTTTCTTTTCAATGTAATGTCTACTCTTTGTTTTTCGTCAGTTTTAGTTTCTTCTTCTTCCACTTCATCTTTAACTTGCACCGGTCCTAAGGCCTTGACAATCTGCAATGCTGCCTCGGATTTCTTTGTGTCTTCCGTTCTTCTCCTCTCGTCTTCCGTTATTATTACTTGTTGAGTCAAGAGCCTAGACTCGGTTGTGTGCGTTTCCTTAATTGTCTGATCTTGATCTACTTTTACTGCTCCAAGAGCTTGGATGATATTCAAAGCTGCTTCTGTTCTACTTATTTCTGGCTTCGCCTCTTTCTTCTGTACCTCAAAGCGTGCTTCCGTTTCCCTCTGGTCATGAAGCAACCTCTGTGGAGACGTTTGTGCCATAGTTATTTGCTGAGTAGTGAATAAAGAGGAACTAGTGGCGTAAGTTTCCTCTACCAATTCTCCCGTATCTCTCGCCTGAGCAGTAGTTAACTCAACCACCTGTTTTTTCGGTTTAATTTTCTTAGGTTTTTCTATGGGCCTTTCTTCAGGAACATCTGAAATCATTGCAACCAGCGGTTGCTGCCTCGTCATCTGAGCATATGTAACGTGTGAAGCAAGAAAACGTGAACTTGTGGTATGAATCTCTTCGAACACTCGTTGCTCAGTATCTCGCACCGGGCCAAGTGCTTTGACAATAGTCAGAGCTGCCTGAGTTTTTCTACTTGGTTGAATTTGTGTTTCTGTCCTTTCAATCACCGACTCATGAACAGGCATTTCTGGTCTTCGCTCTTCAACTGTGGTTTTAACTTCAACTGTTTCTCTCTTCTGTTTAAGTTTCTTAGTTGTCGGTTTTTCTTCAGGGATCTCTGAAATCATTGCAACACTCGGTTGCTGCCTGGTCAACTGTGCTACAGTTACATGAGTACTTAAGAAACTGGAACTTGAAGTATGAACAGTTTCGAATACTTCCCGTTGTATAGGACCTAAAGCCCTTATAATCTTTTTCGCAGCTTCCTTTTTTCTTTTGGGTCGAACAGTAACCTCAGGTACTTCAACTGGAACAACCTCTTCCTTCGTAAATTCTAAAAATGCTGCAGTTTTCTTTGGTTTATCTTCTGGCTTCTGTTCGGGAAGTGGTCTGGTTTGCTGAGTAATTTGTGAAACTGTTACTTGTTTTCTCATAAAACTGGCAGTCGAAGTCTCAGTTTCACCAATTTTACGTTCTTCAGTATCTCGAATCTGCACCGGCGCAAGAGGCTGTACGGGCCCTAGAGCTTTTACTATGGTCAAAGCCGCTTCAGTTTTTCTACTAGGCTGAATATGAGTTTCCGTCCTTTCAATTACGGATTCATGAATTGGAAATTCTTGTTTTTTCTCCTCAATGGTAGTAGTTACCTCAACAAGCTCTTTTCGTGGTTTAATTTTCTTACGTCTTTCTACAGGCCTCTCTTCAGAAATTTCCGAAATCATTGCAACAAGTGGTTGCTGTCTGATCAACTGTGCCACAGTCATGTGTGTACTTAAGAAACTTGAAGTATGAACCGTTTCGAATTCTGCCCGCTGTATGGGACCTAATGCCTTGATAATCTTTTTTACAGCTTCCTTTTTTCTCCTCGGCCGAACAGTAGCCTCAGGTACCGGTCGCACCTCTTCAACAGGAACTTCGTCTTTCTTCGTAAATTCCAAAAACGCTCCAGTGGTCTTTGGCTTTTCTTCCGGCTTCTGTTCGGGGAGAGGTCTAGTTTGCTGAGTAATCTGTGAGACTGTCACTTGTGTTCTCTGGAAACTGGCAGTTGATGTTTGACTTTCATCAATTAGACGTTCTTCAGTATCTCTAATCTGCACAGGGCTGAGAGGCCGCAAGGGAATAGCCTGGACTATTTTCAACCTTGCATCAGTTTTACTTATGGGCTGAATTTGAGTTTCCGTTCTTTCTATTACAGATTCATATACTGGCATTTCTGGCTTCTTTTCTTCAACAACAGTAGTTACTTCAACTCTTTCCTTTCTCGGTTTTATCTTCTTAGGTTTTTCCTTGGGTTTTTCAGGAAATCTTTGCTGTTCAGTCATTTCTGCTACTGTAAGTTGAGTTGACAAGAAACTTGATGATGTGGTATGAACTTCTTCCATTACCCGTTCATCAGTATCTTGAATTTGAACGGAACTAATAGGCCGCACGGGAAGCGCTTGGACTATCTTTAACCGCGCGTCAGTTTTGCTTATGGGTTGAATTTGAGTTTCTGTTCTTTCCAGTACGGTCTCAGGTATCTCTGGCTTTTTCTCTTCAAATGGAATCGGTACTATAGTCTTTTCCTTCTTTTTGACGACGAAAACCTCTTCCGGTTTCTTTGGTTGCTCTTTCTCAATTTGTTGAAACTGTTTTACCGTCACTTGCTGTGATAAGAAACCTGCTCGAGTTTCTTCAGTTTCTTGCTCTTCTGTATCTCTTACTTGACCCAAAGCTTTAACAATCGTCATGGCAGCTTGTTCTCTTCTCACTGGTCGGGGTTGATCCATCAACACTTGAGGAAAAGTTTTAGATACCTGAGGTTGTTTCTTTTCAATGTGAACAACTGAACTCAATTGTTCTCTCGTTGTTCGAGTGGCAGAAATCGTTTGACTACTTTCCAAGTATTGCTCCTCTGTTTGCATCATTCCAAATTGTACTGGTTGAATTTGGTCTGGTTTCACGACAGGAATCACTGTCGTTGCCATTTCTGGAACGGGCTGTTCAGTTATCTGCTGCTGTATAGGCCCTATGGCCTGGATTATGTTGGCGGCAGCTACTTCTCTTCTGATTGACCTTGGCTGATGTATTAAAACTTGAGGAAAAGTTTTAGATACCTGAGGCTTTTTCTTTTCAATGTGAACAGTAGAACTCAATTGTTTTTTCGTGGTTCGAGTAGCAGAAAATGTTTGACTAGTTTCCATGTACTGTTCTGTCGTTTGCATCATTCCAAAATGAATTGGTTGAATTTGTTCTGGTTTCTTTACTGGAAGCATTTCTGGTTTTCTAAACGGTTGTGCTTCGGGTTTAGGTAAGTCTTCTTTTATTTCAATAGTTGCCATCGTGGTCTTTGGTATTTCTTGAGGCCTTTTTTCCTGGATTGGTCTAGGAACTTCTGGCTTTACTATTACTTCGGTTACAGTTTTGGTAGTTTTTAATAAAGCTTCCGTCTTACGCGTTTCGTCTATTTGCTCTTGTGGTTTATCGTGCAATTGCACAGGTTCTAATTTAGGAACAGGTTTTGTATCAACGTACATTGAAGCCTCAGACTTACCTTTGATTTCTTCCACATGTGTGGATTCTTGTATGACTGCTTCGTGATAGAATGATGGCTTCATCTCAGGTTTCCTATCTTCTATTGCAGCTTCAATTACAACTTGTTCGTGCTTCTTAATATCAACTTTAGCTTCAGTCTTCTTCTTTTTATCTTCTCGTTTCTTCTGCCTCCAAATAGGCTGAGGTTCTGGCTGGAACTGTGCAACTGTTTTCTTTTTAGTTAAGAACGTTGTTGTAGTTTGTGTTTCTTCTACGGGAACCTTCTCTTCTGTATCTTTCACCTGCACACCTTCGAGAGCACGAACAATGTTTAAAGCTGCTTCGGTTCTGCTTCTAGGCTGTAAGGACACCTGAGATGTTTCAATAACAGCTTCATGAATGAATGGAACGGGTTCCGGTCTCTTTTCTTCAATAGGTATCATAACTTGTTCTTTTTCTTCCCTTCTGATAGTAATACCTGCATGTGTGGTCATTGTCTTCTCTTCCGGTTTAGGGATGGGAACAGGGCGCTCTTGTTTAACTTCAATTTCAGTTGTTGTTTTCTTTTTGGTTTGTACTGTAGATGTTGCCGTCTGAATTATCTCCGTCACCGTCGGCTGTGGTTGATAAGGAAGTAAAACGGGCTGTAACTGTGGAAGTGGCTGCGGTTCTATGTGCATGGCCATTTTAGATCTTCTTGTAGCGTCAAAAGTCAGATCAGACCTCTCCATGATCGCCTCGTGTCTCTGTTCCGTGATTTCTGGTTGTCGCACTATTGGAACCTCGACTCTAGTCTCCTCGTGTTTCCGTATGTCGAGCAGTGCGTGGGTCGTCCTGGTTGTGTCTACTATCTTTGGCGCAACCACTGGAACTGTTCTGGGAGTCATCTGGACAGTTTCTCTCTTTCGTCGAGCAGCTTCAATCACTGTTCTTGATACTTCTGCAGCGTCTGGTTCTGGCTGCGTGTCCGGGATCTGATAGGGATAGAGCTGGGGAAGAGGTCTATCGTCCACGTAAATTCCTTTCTGTGTTCTTGCTATCATTTCTCTCGTCATCTCTGTTCTTTCAAATGGAACCGGTGTAACTGCTTCTATAGGGTATTGTACCACTGCCTCGCCGTATTTCCTAACGTCTAGCGTAGCAGCAGTAGTCTTTTGAACAGGAACAGGTTCAGGAGCTCTCTGCTGTTCAGCCAACTGTGCTATTGTCATTTGTTGTGTTGTCAAGAAGCTTGATGAAGTCGTATGAAGTTCTTCTATCACTCGCTCGTCAGTGTCTCGAATCTGCACGGGACTTAGAGGGCGAAGAGCTTCGATTATTTTCAATCTAGCATCAGTTTTGCTTATGGGCTGAATTTGTGTTTCTGTTCTTTCTGTTGTAGTTTCAAATATTGGCATTTCTGGCTTCTTGACTTCAACTATTACTTTCCTTGGTTTCATCATCTTAGGTTTTTCCTTGGGCTTTTCAGGAACTCTCTGCTTTTCAGCCAACTGTGCTATTGTCATTTGTTGTGTTGACAAGAAACTTGATGATGTTGTCATTTGTTGTGTTGACAAAAAACTTGATGATGTTGTATGAACTTCTTCCATTGTCCGTTCGCTGGTGTCTCGAATTTGAAATGGACTAATAGGCCGCACGGGAAGAGCTTCTATTATTTTCAGCCTCGCATCGGTTTTGCTTATGGGTTGAATTTGAGTTTCCGTTCTTTCTATTGTGGATTCAAATATTGGCATTTCTGGCTTCTTGGTTTCAACAACTCTGGTTACTTCAACTCTTTCTTTTTTCGGTTTTATCATCTTGGGTTTTTCCTTTGGCTTTTGTTCAAGAACTCGCCGTTGTTCAGCCAACTGGGCTATTGTCATTTGTTGTGTTGTCAAGAAACTTGATGATGTTGTCATTTGTTGTGTTGACAAAAAACTTGATGATGTTGTATGAACTTCTTCCATTGACCTTTCGTCAGTTTCGCGAATCTGCTGCACGGGACTCAGAGGTCGCAGAGCTTCGATTATTTTCAACCTCGCATCGGTTTTACTTATGGGTTGAATTTGAGTTTCCGTTCTTTCTATCGTGGATTCGAATATTGGCATTTCTGGCTTCTTGGTTTCAACAACTCTAGTTACTTCAACTCTTTCTCTTCTCGGTTGTATCATCTTGGGTTTTTCCTTTGGCTTTTCTTCGGGAAATCTTCGCTGTTCAGTCATCTGTGCCATCGTAAGCTGGGTTGACAAGAAACTCGACGATGTGGTATGAACGTCTTCTACCACCCTTTCGTCAGTATCGCGAACCTGCTGCACGGGACTTAGAGGCCGCAGTGCTTCGATTATTTTCAACCTCGCATCTGTTTTGCTCATTCGAGTGGTTTCCAGAACATCTTCGGGTTTCTCGTCTTTCAAATATACTGGTTTAGGTACAGGAACAGGAGCAATCTGCATTTCTTTCGTCGTTTTTTCAGTGTCTTTGGGTCTCTTTTTAACCATAAAAGCGGGTGGTTTGACCTGTTTCACCGGAAACTCAACCTTAGTTTCTTCGTGCTTTCGTATTTCAATTTGTTTATCTGTTACCATTTTCGGAACTTCAGGCTGAATCGGTTTCTGGGGCATAACCGGTGGTTTCAATACTTCCTTATGTTCTACTTTCTTTCTCATCTCCATTCTTGCATCTACTCGATGAGTTTCATCTTTCTTAACTTGTTCCTTTTTAGTGTCCATTATCCTTTCTGGAACCGGCTTCGGTTTCATCTCTATTTTCTTCGGTTCTTCCGGCTTTTCTGTAGGTTTTTGTAAAATCCTGATTCCGATTTCCATTTCTCTACTCATTTTTAACAAGGAGGTGTGTTCTGTGTGTTGAATTTCTTCTGTGTATTCGTCTTCGATTGTTTCTTCTTCTTCTTGTATTTCAATCTTCTTCTCCTCTTTGCGTTCTCTGGAACTAGTTCTTGCTCGGATGGGAAATTTTGTTTCGGGCTTCTTCTTATCATCATGTAGGAAAAGGGGCTCTATGTGTC
Source organism: Scolopendrellopsis subnuda (assembly GCA_034694405.1). Classification (NCBI taxonomy): domain Eukaryota; kingdom Metazoa; phylum Arthropoda; class Symphyla; family Scolopendrellidae; genus Scolopendrellopsis; species Scolopendrellopsis subnuda. The sequence continues at coordinate 48,085 of JAQFYH010000002.1, forward strand.
GAAGCTTTGGAATGACATCTACCGTCTCAGTGGTATCTTTACGTGTTTTCATGAACGTCGATGATTCTTCGTATGAGGTTCGTTCGATGTGTTCGTCAGATTCTGAAATATTAATATTTTCCAATTCACGGCACACTGTTTCGAAATCAACATATTCCAACAGTAGCCGCGAAAACACAGAATCATGATGAATATTGCCAGTGGGATTTTTTTTTTTTTTTGAGACCGAAAGTTTCCTTTTGACATGTTGACGACGATTTGGATTGATTACTTGTGAGTTATGTCAACATTTTTTTCGTTTCAATTTTCAATGAGGAATGCGACTACACACATCTATAAATCGTAATTTTGCATAAATTTGCGATTCTTAAAAATAAAAAGTTAATAAATATAAAAAGTACAACTTTTGAAAATAAATTGTTAGAACAGTATTTTTAATCGAAACAATAAATTAATTTGTTTGTTACCACGGCAACCGACATGTTGATCGAGATGTGCGACGTTTTTTAAAAAAACCGCTCAATCGCATTCCTCATTGGTAATATATTGTTACTTTGCTGTCAACACTTAATTAATTTCATTCGATTTAGGTCTATTGAAAAGGCTTCATCATAATTCTGTGCTTTGGTAATAAAACATTAAACACTTTCCAAACACAGTGCGAATAAAAACATCACATTAGAAATAATGAAGAGGCCTACCTGTACTCTCATTACAATGACAATGTGTTGTAACAAAATTACAGGAGCTGTTTAAATAATTTATTCTTAGGGATTCCAAAATTGCTAACGAATCTATTAATTTAGTTATAAATTCATATCCCCAACACATTCTACTTTCTGATCTGAAGGGTTAAACAAATTAAATGCCGAACTGGGACAATTCCGTTGTAAAATTCAAAATAACCTGCGTACCATAATCGTATTCGCACTGTGTTTGTTTACATTTTTGTTAAAAATATGTCAATAGTACATTTGCTAGTTTTATTCACTAGGTTGGTAAGAATGAGATAGTTCTGTAACATTTTATAATCAGTTTGATCAAAAATTAATTCTAAATTAATGCAAATTCACATTAAATAGGGCTATCAGCAAATGCACCACCGATTCCATGATAATGTTTTGAGTATCTTAATACAGTAAGTTATCATAATATTAAAGTTAGTTAAGTTACATATTATATCCAATGAAATTCTTACACAATTTTAGTAAAGTTATCTTTGTTCAAACAGATACGGAGTAGTTAATACAATATCACAATCATATAACTTGCAGTACAGTATCCATGTAAAACCATTCTCATAACATAATTATTATTTTTATTTTTTAGTTAATACGGCGTAAATCTTGAGTTAGCACACCAACATATGATAATTTCATGTATCACA
>JAQFYH010000003.1:0-39057 GCA_034694405.1 Scolopendrellopsis subnuda
ATAAATAATTATGCTAGAGGAAAAAAAACTGACAGCTCAACTCAATTGATGGTTACAATAATGTTTGAGCTGAGAGGTACTGTATATAATTAAGTTGGACTGTAATAATTTTTAAGCCTTATGAATGGGCGGATAATTTAAAAACGAATAATTGTAAATATGAGTTATAGCCCCTAGTTATATTGATAGTACCCAAATGCCCATTATGTAATTGAGTTAAAGGTTTTTTTTTGTACGCTAATAATAAAAGATGCCGAGAAGAAGAAGTTATCACTGTCGGTGCATGCTTCGGCGCTCTCCGTCTCCTTATAGGTCAAGATCAAGGTCCAGAAGTCCCCGTGCACGATCATTCTCTCCACTGAGATATAGGTCGCCGTTCAGAAGCCGCTCGCGATCCCCTTGCAGACGCCGAAGGAGAAGAAGAAGTTATTATTAATCATGCTAAACGATGGAAATATTTTAATACTGATAGCTGTTTTACTAACTCAGTGTTTGGGTTACTTTTTTCTTCATTTTGAAACGGAGAAAAAGAATAAAAGCACCCTAACTGATAGATTTATTCCTATACACAAAAGAAACGCGGAAAACATTAGCTATTTAACTTCTATAGCCGTACCAACGCTGCATAGCGTAGATCATGTGTTAAAGGATATAAATTAGTGTATTTTCATATTAAAAAGAAATGATAAACAGCATCAGTGAAATATACTCTGAGCTTCTTAGCTCTCGTTCAGAATTCACTCTGCTGCAAATAAGCGACCAATATGGCAATTTGTACGGATACCTTATTTCCGACGCGAATGATAGCAGCAAGCAATTATTACTTGATCGTTGGAGTGTCCAACAGTTGTTTAGAACAGCTATTAAAGTAAATCATGATAAATTTGAGGACTTTAATAACATCGTTTTGGATCATGTGAAAATATCTTATAAATCTGACACAAACATAGAAATATATAAAAACGATTTTAATATTTACAGTTTAACGCCTGAAGAGTGGTTAAAATTTAGATATTATATACCCATTTTTCTACTTCAAGAGGTGGAAGCGTGCAGGAAAGTAGAGGTCACTAAAACTTGGAAATGTGCCATTCTCTAACTACCGGTACTTCACATTGTTTAATTATTTGTAGCATTAATTAACCCCGCAAACTTATTAACTTTAGCGGTCGCCGTTACGAGTATTTTTTCGGCTTCGTCTCGATGCCGTTTTGATTCGTTTAACTTTACGATGGAATCCAGAAGAATCTGTCTTGCCATTATTAATATATGTTTGTCATCCTGAAGTTCCAATTTCTGCTTCACCCACGCCCACAGCAACGGGAAAAAATCGGTAAATTCCCACAAAATAATCACTGCAATTAAACATAAAATGAATACAAACAACATTCTTTTCATATTGTAGGCATGGCTGTAATCAGCAAGTGATCAAAAGCTTTGATCTTGGGAGTAATGGCCTCTATTCCCGTGAAACATAGACTTTTAAGCTTTAGTTTATACACAATATATTCGAAAAAAAGTCTCGAATCAATCGGCCGATAATAAATTTCTACCGTTTGGTCTATTTTCTTATAATCTAAAGGCACATGCAAGACCATCTTACTGGACGTGATGTATGTTTTATATTCAGTTTCTGGCAGATTATCCAGTGTTCGAGAGAATGAGACGGACGGGGATCTTTTCACTATGATATTGTTCAGTTGCTTAAGGTACTCGTCTTCGGAATTGGGAATCGGGTAAATCCAGTCAATACTAAACATATATTGGGCACACGGAATTCCTAAAATTAGAAGTCGTTTAATTTTTTCAGGTAACCCTATTTTAACAAGCTCTTCATAGACCCGCTTGGGGCTCAAATGCATCGTGTACGTGTCCAAAGTAAAGCGTTTCAGTTTATGATGTGCATAATTTGCTAAATTTATGGTTGGGTCATAATCATATGTCGTATCGTGCCGCGTGATGGCCGAATCGATATTAAACACAATCCCGCTTAATTGAGTCAAAACGGCGTCGGCTATGTAGTCGGAAATAGCTTCCAAAATTCTATAGTCGGTTTCCATCAACATGACGTAAAGTTTAAGATTCGGAATGTTGGCAAATAAATTGGCCACGTGCGTTCGTAGATTGGAATATCGTGGGACTAACGCACTCAGTTCTATTACCAACGGCACGGGCTTTTGAAAGTGCTCGTAAACATCTCGTACGAAATTTTTGAAAATAAACGAGTTTGCCACAGTGGCACTGGAGTCCTGGAGGATGTAATTAAGAGACATCCCTTGCAAAATAAATCCCACTCCCTTGATATCCTTTAGCAAATTCGTGTAACTTATAGGCGAGAAGGTGGCTACTTTTATGGGTACTGTAGTGGGATCGATATCGATAATGGACAGTGGAATGGGAGATCTACCGAAATAGTACGCGATATTTAAAGGTTCAAAATAATATGGGACATTTTTTGAATTCCAAATAATATTGTATCGACAAAACGCCGAAGTTTGAGTTAATCCAGCAAACACGGTTCTGTTTGTCAGAGTAAAATTCGCGGGAACGGTGTAAGGATAGACCGCAGTATTTTCGAAGTTTATTACATTTTCGCCCAGTCCGCAAATTCGCGGAGCCAATCTCAGACCTGTGAAAGCTAGATTTTCGATATTATTCGCAAATTTCACCCAGTGCGAGTCCTTCGTGTAAGTCAGACGTTCTTCGTGCATTATCGCTAGCTCCAATTTAACGGCGGAGACGGGGATAAAGTCTGTCCACACACTGGCTCGTTCCAAGAACCGCACACGCTCCTCCAGCGACGAGTTGGCGGGTACACCCACGAAGTCGCTTCTGCTTACAATAACTTCGGTGAGTCGTTGCATGTGCGCGCTTAATTTTTGCGTTTCCGTGCCTATAAATTCAATATCTTTTTTTATTCCCCCAGGGGTGTGGACGTGCATGGGATCGAAGTGCTGCATAAGAGAACTGATGTTTTGTGCAGAATTCGACGCGTCGAATGCCGACATTTGGGTGGCGATATTCTCCAGTTCACTTTCGACACCCACTAAATTTTTTGACGAAATTTCAACAGCAGTGGTATCAAGAATTTTTCTCATAGAATTAATTTTCGATACCAGGCTGTCGTTAATTTTTTTCAATTTATCCGAAATTTTAGTAGTAGAAGCATCAATCGCGGACGCGTAGCCCTTAATTGTTTGCTGCGCTCCCGGTTTGTATCCACTCTCAAGTAGTTTGTAGGCGGTAACGAGACGCGAGGCCGACGTACCCAATTCAGTTTTCAGTGTATCGGATTCGGACTTAAATTTGACGATATCTGTGGTGGTGGGCGTGCCAAATATTGTTTTGATCAGCGGAAAATTAGCATTGAAATTGGATAATTTACTTTTTTCGGCTTGTAGATCACTCGTTAGTTTAGTTTTGTCGCCCTCCAGTTCTTCGATTTTAGTTTTATTAGCCGAGAGAGTTATCTTTTGTGCTGCAATTTCAGCGTCCAAATTAGTTACTTTTCCCTCGCACTCGGACTTGTCCGTCGTGAGCGTATCGATACTCGCATTCAGTAGTACAATCTCAGCGTCCAAATTCTTCACTTTTTTCTCGCACTCGGACTTATCCGTCTCTAGGTCGCTCTTTTCAGTTTCGAGAGTCGTCACTTTTTCTTCACATTCGTCGAGTTTCTTACTCAAATCTTGCTCCGCTGTAATTAGCCGACCCACCTCCGTCTCTAGGCGAGCTAATATTTTTTCCAGTAATATTATGTTCTCGTTAATCGAGTCGCCCGCCTGTTCGAGTTGAAGTTCGTCGCTGAATTTCTCCACAATTTTTAAACCCGTAGCAACTAAGGCCGCCGAATCTTTTAAAAGTTGATTCAACAGAGTAGACAGTTGAGCAGTATGAGTTTCGATGAATAATATTTTGGTTACTAGTGTCAAAATACTGGTATCTTGAAACTGTTTCAATTTATCTATAATTAAAATTTGATTTTTAATGGAATCCACTAAATTAGTTAACGTGGTAATGTAATTATTGAAATTTGTGTTCAATACCGTAATTATACTGTCATTTGTATCGCCGCTGCTACCCGCTATAGTTTGATGCAGCGTTTGCAACTTTTGATCGACGTTTCGAAAAGCCTGGGCTTTCGTGATTATTTGCTGATATAAATCATCCACCGACAATTGCTCCAAGGCGGACAGCTGTGCGCTATTATCAAATATTTGATATAATGAAACCAAATCTTTGGAAGATAAACAGTCGTCGGGATTTTGACACGCACTTTTAAACTCTTCCAACATGCTAAGCACATCCGATTTTTGCGTTTGCAGCACCCTGTGAACGGTGTTTTCAAATTCAATTTCTTTATCATTCAGCAACTGCTGAATCGTATCTTTGGGAGTGCTTATACTCGTACCCGGACTGACTGTTTTTATGGCCTCGTGCCAAGTTCGGTCGGTTCGATCTGTATAACTTGTAATTAACTCATTTAACATAAGCGTGTCACTAGTACGAAGAATTGCGTCATCGTTCGCAGCTTTTTTCAATTCGTTATAAATAAGATTTTCGTCTTTGCACTTGTTTTGCAAACAATTCTGCAGCTCTATCTCTAAAGCATTGAATAAGGTTTTTTCGGAAATGTGAGCATTCCAGCGAGTTAATTTCTGAATGTCGTCTTTGGGTTGTCCCGCTAACAGCTTTTCGATTTTAGCCACGCCGCTCTGAAAAAACGACGAAAGTGTATCGTAGCTAAAGTAAATTATAATCACGCAAATTATCAATAACGTTAATAACATTTTCCTCTTTTTTCTATCACGTTTGAAGGGCAGATGTGATTTTGAGATAATTGCCCTTTTTGCTGGAAATACCGATCGTCGTTTGTATAGAAAAACGATATGAAAAATGCTTATAATTTATTGACTTGTGCCGATTTTTGCATAATCAAGACTTTTATAGAAACACCTGGCACGAAAAAACTATTTTTTTTTAATTTTTGCGACATTTGCCCTTTTTGTTATCAGCCCTTCAATTGTAGCTGAGCTAAACATTGCTGCAGCAATTCTTGCGAATTGAGTATGCTGCTAATCTCACTCAAGCGCTTTTTAGATTCATTATTCAACTTTTCAGATTCGCTTAAAAGAACCAGCGTCTCGGTTCTCGCATCTTCGACTTTATGCAGTAACGCTATAGTTTTTTCCAGAATAATTACATCCAGTGATCTCGTTTCGGGCTTGTATTTAAAATATAATATTATAAAACAAGCGATTAAAACAATTTCTAAGATCATGATAATAGAAAATAAAACGATGGGAGTATGTGATCATGAATCACGTTCGTTATTATCTTTTTTACTTTAAAGTTTCTGTATATGTTGTACAAATAGTATCCGACGATGATAATAAATAACCAAATCATTCTTTTTTTTTACAGTGTAGTTGCATTTCAAGGTGTAAACTTTCGTTTCGGCGGCAGAGGGTGCTGCGTTTCGTTTTGGCGACAGAGGGCGTCACAGTTCGTTGCGGCGGCAGAGGGTGCTGCGTTTCGTTCCGGCAACAGAGGGCGTCACAGTTCGTTTCGGCGGCAGAGGGTGTCACAGTTCGTTCCGGCGACAGAAGGTTTCGTTTGCTCCAGCAGAAAATGTCACATTTCCAGCGGCAGACGGTGCTGCGTTTCGTTTCGGCGACAGAGGGTAATATAAATTGTAACTAATTAAATTTTTTTTTCAGCTGCCGGAGGATGTTATATTTTTGCCTTTTTGTTTTTTTTTAGAACTGCGACGTATCTTGTGTGCAGAATTTCAAATACTTCAGGTAATTGAATTAATGTCACGTTGTTCATTTAAGTAAATGCTGGATTTAATATTCAAAAGCGTAAGATCCGAAAATAATCTGTAGGTTGTAGCGCAGAAGCTACGAATTATCTTACGCCTTCGATTTCTGTGTTGGTGGTCGGTGAGCTGATGAATGCACCCACTTTTAGCACACAACCGTAGACAGGTAGCATCCGCCCGAGTTACATACAGGTTATACAGCATCGAACTTACTCCGGTAACGTTAAATATTGACGCTTCCATGGTGGAGAGCGACATACTGCCACTTCTACGTTTGCCACTGGGATATAATCCCGTCATGGCATCTTTGGTTAACTTACTCGGTGCAAAGCAATGCATTTTGGACGCGGCCATATGGTCCATTAACAGATAGGCTGAATATCCGCACAGTACGTGGTTGTTGGCTTCTCGCCCATCGATGATCACAGGAGTGTCGCAATATTCAACTCCCAGTTTAAGTAAGTCGAGCACTTCCTTCTCTGTGTTGAAGCAACTGAAGCAGTTTTCTAAAAATGGTAGATTTTCGTATTTCTGCTTGTCTATACGCTGATTTAAAACGAGTGTGTTGAGTATAAGTTCGTACAGCTGGGCGATGGACTCGCGTTTAAGGGTTGTTGGAGAGACGTAAATATCCGCATAACAATTGAATTTTTTTAGAAAGGGTAGCTGAGCAGGTTCCAGTATACCCACCACTACAGATTTTGCGGCAAATTTTGAGCTTATTTTATCCCCAACGCGCAGTTTATGCTGTTTAGATAAAACAATGCGCACATAATGTTTAATGAAGTGTTTTTCATTCACTTTTTCCTGTTGCATGGACTCGAGGAAAAGAGGGAAATCCGATTCTGAGTCTGTACTGTACGAAAAAGACATGTTATGGTGGCGATCGGAAGAGCTTTTCAAATCGGTACAGAAAGTATGGTGACTGATAACGTGATTGGCTGTAAATAATACGGTGTCGCTGTGAATTTCGTTTATGTTTTTGTGAAAAAAAACCTGTCCCATATGCGTAGTCAGAATTGAAATTCGAATGAAAATGCGTCGGACGTAGGCAAACAGTTTCCCCTCTTCCACCGAGGCTCTGTTAACTATTACTCCATCTAGTTGATTCTTTCCCGTTAGGCCCATAATAGCAATCAAAACATTTTGGTGCGTGGGATGAAAGATGCCGGGATTTTCGACGAAGATCTCTCGATGGGGGGATAGTAAATGAGCGGTATTATTAGTGCTTATAAAAGGCAGCGCGGAATAATTGCCCCCTATGCTCTGTTTCCAAACGCTGGCTGCCTGCCCCGCTCGTGCTGCAGGCAAATGATTCAGGAAACACTGAGGTCGACAGAGCACGGAAAAACGATTTTTTACGGGCAAATCATTAAGGATGATCTCCAGAGCAGAATAGTTTAGTCCGTCGATTTCTTTAAACAGCAAATCCGGCATTAAATTAACGTTATAGATGAATGGTCCGTAACATAGGGATTCTATATACTCGTATTGACTGTGCAGCAGCGTAGCCAAGTGCTCATGTAATTGGTAGCTGCTCGCGTCGCCTAGTGAAAATAAAGGCACGTAATTCAGGCAGATAAAAGTGTGCCCTCCTAACTTGAATCGGGCGCAATAGTTTACGAGAAGATTCTTCACCGAATCTAATTGCGTGGGTGTAGGTATATCCGATATTTGCACTCCGACACACATTGACAACGAGCGCCCGAGATTATCATTGTCTGGGCTATACAAACAGCAGATGAAGCAAAAGTCCCCCGGGAGCAGATTGCGCCCACTGATGGGCGCGACTTTTCTCGAGAGGATTTTCACCACTTCTACTATGGCCGTGGCGGCCGAAAAGAGACTGAGGGCTGGTATTTCGCGAAAACGAGTAATCCTGGAGGCTGACCGGTGATGCAAGAAATTACCAGTGGCCGTGCGAACAAACTCCTTATTCTTCTTTTTCACTCTATTTCGTTCGTACTGCACTTCGCGCGAAATCGAGAAATACGAGGTATTGCTGAAAAGACTGTCGATGCACCCCGATGATATCACCGGGTGAATTTTGCGATAGTCCTCGTAAAATTTGAATAAAAGCTTTCTAACGATCCGCCCAAAACAGTAGGCCGTTCTCTGGCCTACGTTATCGATGTTGAAGGCCGGGTTCGAACCGTGCTGTAACAAAAACTGATACAGCACGTTTTCGTACTTTTGCTCGAACGAATTCCCAGCTTCGAAAAGTCGCACGGATAAAAAACGACGGTCTGTATATCTGAATAATCGCAGAATCGGTTGGCGATTAATTAGCCTAATATGTGGACGTATTACGTTAGCCAGGAGGCAGGTGGGCAGGTATTTATTTATCCCGTTGCAGAGAATCGAGCCGGGAATTAAATTGGGGATGAGCGTGAGCATAAACGCCACCCAATCCTCTCGTTTCAAATCGCGAATACAGGTCGTATACGTCTGCAGAGTTGTGACATTGGAATCGCGGAATAAATAGTGAAGTCGACTCCCGATTAAAATAGGAATTAATCCGCCTTGCAGCTTAACTCCCACGGTACAATTTTTTAAAACGGCGTCTATATACGCCTGGCTGAAGTTTGGGGCGTCTGGATACAAACGTAGATCGCTTTTGAATCGGTATTGGTTAAATTCTTTACCGCTTAATTCGCGCAAACTAAGTTCTAGATAGCTGTCAAACTTACTACAAAATAGAATCCAAAATTCTATGAGATGTGTATCGCACGAGTTGACTTCCATACAGCAGCAGTTTATGAGAATAACGGTCGCTCGGATGAACCTATATAGCCACGTTACGCAATTGACGCACCACTTTTCTCATTAATGTTGGGTTTCCAGAGTTTAATTGATTTGCCATGCAAATATTCTGTTTTTTTTTTTTAATCTGGACCTCGAACTTTAGTGAGTTTTTTACAAATGAAAAAAAAAAACTAATTAAGTAGGGCCGCTCATTTCCATAAAATTGGAAGAATACGATTTTTTTTTTAATGTGTTAAAGACGACGCCTCCTGACATTTGACACGCTATGGGAAAATTTTTTTTTATGCAAATAGTATGAAATCGAAAGAAAAAAATTCGCCAGGTGACCTGTAATTATTTTTTTTCTTTCGATTTCATACTATTTGCATAAAAAAAAGTGATCCCATAGTCACGAGGATACTACCTTAATAGGAGAAAAGATGATGGAAAATGCTCTGTTTGACGCCACCTTATCAGATAAGAAAAATTCGCGTCTCCTCCAACATTGGTTCAAGTTGCTGAACGCAGTGAAACTACTGCCAGCTCAAGAGAATGAAGATTATGTAATTTTGTTTAAATTAATTGACAGTCATTTGCTTAATTTCCATTTTAAAAAATTATCCGAGCAAAAAAAAATCTCCATTTCGTTCGTGAACTATAAAGAAATTTCTGTTCCCAATTTGGAAAATCTGAGCGAAGCTATCATCCCCATATATTCTGCGCAAGATAACAAGTTGGTGTTTATCGTTTATCCCGAACGGATCGAGGAGCAGAAAAAAGTCTGGAGCAGTCGCTCCGAGATGAACTTGCGCCAAAGCTATCTGTCTTACATCAGCACAGTGGGGCATCAGGTGAAACCCCCTCTGGCTAAACAGTCTCCAGAGACTATAATTAATAACATTTTCTTTGGGCAGTTGAATATTCTCTCCCACGCTATTGTCCATAGTTTGTGCATTTTATTCTTTAAAAATGGATGCTATGACCACTCTGAAAAATTCTTTCTGATTTTAAAAGAGTTTGTTTTGGGTCGATATGAGTAAACAGAAAAAGGAATATGAATTATTACATTCTATTATTTCTTAAAACCATCGTTTATATTTATGCTCAAATATTAAACAAAGATAACGCCTCAAGCCCACGGTACAATATTATAAATAAATTGTACTCCGCAGCGTTATTTCTGCTGTTATAAAAATGGAGGAATTGGTCAACATTCAAGAATACGTGCCCGGTTTGTGCAACTATTACATTTTTTCAAAACGTATTAAACAAACTGCTGATGCGTGTAAGATCTGCCGACGAAGACAATGCCACAACTATTGCGTGGTCAACTTATTAAAAAAATATAAAGAACATATTTATGTAGCTAAATGCGCCATATGCGGCCACTTGCGCGCGCAATTAATCATCGCCTATCCTTGTCTGCATCATAGCTGTTTAGAGTGCGTGTTTCCCCAATGTCTGATTTGTAAAAAATACATCTTGGCGGTCGTACCTTACAGTAAAAGAAAAGATGGAAAGACTTAAAGCTATAATTACGGGCGATAATGTACTGAATAACATAAGTTTGGAGGAGCTGATAGCAGCGGGTTCGGGCATGGTTTTCCGTCAGTATGTGACAGGGATTCAGAGGCTCGACGATTCGCTGTACACGGAAGATTCAAAATTGCAGATGGCACTTTTTTTTAACGTGATCGAGTTTTTGTTTTCCAATCAACCGTTTAGCGAAGAATCGCTGCAGCATAAACTAAATCACATTAACGCGGCCCTGAACGAAATATCGTTAATACGAAAGCAGTTTAGAAGCAAACTGGTACCCGCCGAGATCATTAAACGTTTTAGAGAAACGTACACGACCATCTCGCCGCTGTTGGAAAGATCGAATTACAGCGCAGCTCACGACGTCCTCTTCCCTTTGTTTACGGGACCGGACAAATTAACTAGAGAACTCTATCAGTCCTGGGGAGTGGTCTATTGGAAATACCTCGAATGCCTCATGTATACGGTAACTAGAAAAATGAGGAAAATGGACAGTTTCGACGATCTATTGAATATCTTCGACGGGATTTCTATATTTTTATTAAAGCTGCCCTCCTTTTTACCCTGCACGGATTGCAGCAAAGATGCCGAGCAGAAACGAATCGGGAAAATTCTGGAAAGTGGGTTCACGATTTTCAGTCAAGCCGTCGTGCACGCTAAGAAGGAAAATTTAACTATAAACGAAAATATTTTGGGCTTGATGGATACTCTGATTTTTTATTTGCATAATTTAGTGAGCGTTTCTCTTGCAAAACCTATGTACTCTATCGAACATTATTTGAAGTACTTTAAACCTCAATTACAGAAAAAGTTAATTAACCTCGATTTATGATAGACGCATCCTCGTCTTTTGAATATTCAAATCTTTCGAATATTCGTCGGCCAAAAAGTCTAGAATAACTTTCTTTTGATCGGCCGTGAGTGCTTTGTATTTATCCATCTTTTCTTGGAATAGAATTCGGGGAGCATTTTTAATTCGATTTGCATATGCGGTGGCATCTTCGGAAGGACTTTGCGCATCTAGAAATTTAGCGTCGGGAATAATTCTAACTAATCTTTCTTCGTTGTTTTCATCGCGCGCCGCGCTCGCTCGAGTTTTATGCTCTTGGACATCCTCACCTGGTCTAATTGATATACGCCACTCTTTCTCCTCTTCCGACTCGACATCCTGTACTCTGACGTACGTTAATCCCAGCGATTTTTCCGTACTAGTGGGTTCAAAACTAATTCGCGCATCGAATGCCGAGGTTTCCTCGCCCGTCGCTTGTTTCAATCGCTCAGTTTTTTCATCATTATTCTCTCCCCTTATATCCGTAAATATGCGAAAAGCCCATACATCATCCGCCTCGTTCGCTGTTCGGGCTAACGCCGTTTGTCGATCGCTTAAAGATCTAGTTACTCTTTTCTTGGGTGCTACTCCACTTCCAGATGCTGCAGGCGGCGTTCCATTAACTGTAGGTTCCTCTACAGGCGTTTCGGCAGTTTTTGATCGCAATGCCATGTATGTTATAGCAATTACTGTAAATAGGATAAAGACTATAATATAATTCATCGTTCTTTTAATATTAAAGAGATTGCAATTACTGGGGATTGAAAAAAAAAACGCGAGCAACCGACATGCAAATTGTGAAGAAAACGAGTAAGTGTATTTCTTCACTATTCGCATGCCATGCACGTTGTTTTACATATCCACTCATAAATTGTAGCTTTAATTTAAATTTATAAAAAAAAACTGATAACTTAACGTTCTTTTTTCCCACAATTTGCTCTCTCTGGATAATTTGTGAAATACTTCATTTACATAAATTGAAAAGTGGAATTCATCTCCAGTTGAAGTAATCAATATATATTAATATGTAAAAAAAACCCACTAGTCGAGTATGGAGGCGGTGAGTGAACGTTTGGGGATTAGCGTGGCCGAATTACGGTCGTGTCAACCGTCGCCGCATTGCTTGGAAAAATTTCTGACCATGAACGCCGAACAGCAGAGTCATATTAAAATGAAATATGAGCGCGCGAAACGACGAGTGGAGGTGGCAGAAGGCGACAATTTAGGGTTACTCTTAGCTATTCAGTTGTGCAAAGATGCGACTGCTGAGTCATTGCAGAGCGGACATTGCTATTCCGCAGCTAATGCGCCTATGCAAGTGGTTAATTCGGACGATTTGAATCTTTATACTTCGCTCGAGCACTTTTTAGATTTGAAACGGCCAAAAGCTGTCATAAAAATTACGTTTGCCGACGGCGAACATGAGATTTTTTCCACAGGACGACACTTTATTAAAAATTTAGCACTGTATCTCGTTCACCATCCACGAAAAAAAATCCGCACCGTTACGAATTTGCACGACGTGTATAAGAAAACTGGAACATTGAGCGGATTTGTGAACCTGATGAACCTGTACATGACCATTGAAAGCAAGTATAACGCTAACCTGCTATTATTACCGTTGATTCAGGGGTTGAATCGAAACAAATGTCCTCTGCCCTTATCGAGATTTGGCCTTATGCATATAAAAAATGCATACACTAGTTTTTTTTTCGAGAGTGTAATGCGACTATTAACAGCTGCCGCTCTGAAAAGTGAAACTGAATCCGTCACGGAACATTATGCGTGCACGTCCTTTGGCCTGCATGTCAATACGGGGTGTCATACCGTGCAGTTATTGGATAAGTCTCTGCCTTAACCGATTATGACTCGAAATATAATTTATAATGCTAATTATATCTATTAAATTTGCCGGAATATACAACGTAAATGATTTTATTCCTTTGGTCAATATTGATTTGGCCAGGGCTAGTTTTAAATAGCACACTCTTTTCATACCATCGTAGCCCACTTTTAGCACTTCTTCTAAGTTGTTATTGCATTTTCCAGTCGCCCGTTTCGAATAAATTAAGGGGATGGAATTTATAACCGCGTATGATACCATAGCATGTTTTCCCAGATATACCTGCACAAAATATTGATGGCTATCCGATTTCCAAATAATAGCTTTATTCTCACTGTGCGTTTCATAATACAGAAATGTCACCGTGTATGTTATTATAATTACAGAAATTAACAAATATAAATCCATCTCCTTCTTTACTGGAGCCTATAATTACAGCAATTACTAAGGCCTATAACTTATACTTTTTTAATTAGTGTTGCTCGCCCTATAATTATGTATTGAATAAATCTTACGACGCGTGCGTAAATGACTCCATTACTTTCTGTACGATATTGTGAATGCGCATATTTTTATGAAGTTAATAAATATAAATTCGTAACTTTCAATAGGGCCTATAACTTATACGTGCAATCATTTACTTTTTAATTAGTGCAATTATTTGTCAAATAAATCTTCGACGATAAACGGTATGTTTATATTTTGCACTTTGTTATTAGAATCGTACACGCGAGCATAAATGATTCCGTTATTTTCTGTATGATGTTTGCTGTAACGCGAACGAAGATGTTGCAGATACGCATATTTTTGTGGAGTCAAATTTTCATTCAGAAACAGTCCCGTTTTTTTATGCAACAGATATCTGAGATTGTATAGATCGTCTTTATGACGAAGTTCCTTGAAAGTGAGCACTAGTGATTCGGAACTCTTGTGAAATTTAGCTTTTTCGATGTCGGATATATCTAGCTCGTATCCTAGATATTCTTTGAAAATCTTCAAAGCTGTCATTATATTTTCTTCTAGCAAACGTGTCCATAGGTTAGATTGGCGATTGTTGGTGATTTGTAAATCGCGAACCATTTCGGCCTGCTTCGATTTTTCAGATCTCCTATACGATTCGTTGATTAGTTTTTTTAAAAATTCAATTCCATCTTTGTTGCAATTACAGTTTATTAGACATTCCATCAATTCGGGTAAAACGTCCGTGAACATGGTATCAGTACACTGCATAGCGAGAAAAAATGCTTGTGTGTATCAAACCAACTCTTTATATAGTCTATGTGTGACATTTGAAACAAATTTTGGAACTTGTGAAAATAATAATCTCCTATGATTGCTACGATCCATTGACAGTTAATTACCGGGAGTCCCAGGCAAGAAGGGGGTTCAGCACGAATTATGACATTTTTGCTGCCTGACACAGACTATATACGAGATACTGCTGGCGCGCTGGAGGGAGACACGCAATTTCCAGTGTGGGAATCGAAAATATAACTTTGTGGAAAGCAGGATTTTAAAACGTAGTTGCTGTCATAGTACTGGTGCGGATTACTGCTGTCGCCGAAATTCGAAGAAACTAATTTACCCGGAGCGCAGGTCCACCGATCATTAACGAACGTGGGAACAAAAGGTGCTAAACAATATTCGACATGAAATGGATAATTATCGCAATGAAAAATCATTCTCTCTGGACGGAAAACGGGGTGATCGCAAACACTTTTTACTGTTAAATTTGAATCGACGCAATAATGTAGAACTGGGTGAAAAAATTGGCCGTGTTCGCACGCCACGGACGATATCAATGCGCCTTGAGACGTGCATTTATGCGCCACGGTCGGCGAAGTTTGCACGAAATAATTTCCCTTTTTAAAAGTTTTCCGAGTTGGAATACAAAGGGCGTGAATGCATTCCGACGTTCCCTCCAATTGTACGTGATGGGGAGGACACTGAATGATAGTGCTACTCCAAGGACGAGTGCAAACTTCCGTCACTGGGTCAAACGCGTGTTGACAAGTGATTACAGGTGACTTTGTCTCTCTCCCCAGGCAATTCACGTACTCTGTATTCGAAACGGGTGCATTATAGAATAGAAATGGGTCTGTGCGCGTGCAGTAATTTGTAAAACATTGTTGAGTTTTTTCGTCGAAAACTTCGTTGATTTGAGCACATTTTATCGCCGTCGTCGTGTTTGGGCACTCGTAATAACTGTTGGGATCATCCAAATTCGTGATTTTGTAACGGGGCAGTTTATTTGCGCAGCCGGAAATGCAGCGATTGAAAGAAACGCGCTGATGGCCCGCGCACGTGAGATTGGGATATACGCGCGGGGGCGATACTGCAGTGGGTGCGAAATCATAATTTACAATGTGTCCTTTCGTGATTTTTTGAAAAATGCAAGACTGAGATGCTTCGTGGAAAATGCACTCGTAGTCGGCGTTCGAAATTCGCTCTTCGAAACCAAACTCTGGTGAAATAGTGCCCTCTAGTCCCGCGTAACATTCCGACACGTGCGTGATCCGTTTATCGTTATTACAGTAACCGTACGCATTCCCATCCAACTGCACATATTTTCGGGGACTGCTGCATCGTTCAGAAACGCATTTTGCAGATTTATATATTGTACGAGTACGAGATGCATCCAATGGACATTGTATAGTTTTGAATATTTCCCGATCTCGACATATATGGTAGGTCGAGAAATCGTGTTGATCGGCTACAGTAGCAAATGCGTGGTCTGAGCAAACAGTTTTCTCATCGCAGCGTTGTAAATTAAAATTGAATATTTGGTTGGAGTTGCACGATTCTTGAAAACTTTTTCCGCCTACGCATTTGATATAGTGAGAGGGACTTAAAGTTAAAGGCAACAGCTGCCCATCTGCTTCTCTGCTGCACCGATCGAATGGTACGCATTTCGTATCTTTAAATATTTCGTCCGTTTTACAGAAACCCACCGAGGCTATTCGACCCTGCTGTCCACAAACAAAGAACGCGTTATTACTGGCAGCCACAACGGGACTGTTGTTCTGCTGCAGGTAGGCGGCGAATTCGTCGGCTGTAATGGCCACGCGATCCCCTTCCGAACGTTCGAAACAGCTGATAGTGTTAGGAATGCAGATTTTCTTTCGGGGATCATAAATATATGTATCTGGGCAGGTGTACGGTAGTTTAATTCCCTGGTAACATAAATTGTACGTTGTGCTTCCAAAAATGCCGTCGTCCTCTGTGCAATTTTTTTTATCCAGCGTTTTAGTTAAATAATTATAATTATAATTTGAAATATCCTGATATATAATTTGCATGTCGCCGTTTATACATTCGTATAACTTATTATTCCATTCAAACGTGTAATTATCTTGTGCGCAAATCGATTGGATCGTTTCGGGTATATTTACGTAATAGTTTATTAATGTCACCGAAATTACTGTTATCCAGCACAAAAATACAACCCATACAATCATCCTACTTTATTATGGTTTCGATCTGAATTATATTCTTTAATTGATAGTAAAAAGGGCAGATGTCCATAAATAATGATTTTGAGTTAATTGCCCTTTTTGCTGGAAATACTGATTGACATTTGTAGAAAATGCTTATAATTCATTGACTTGTGCTGATTTTTATAGAAGCATATTGAATAGTACTAATTTTTTTTTTTCGTGTGACATCTGCCCTTTTTGCCATCAACCCTTCGATTACTTAGGCACGAAACGGCACTCAGAAAAGAATGCGAAAAAAGTATCAAAAATTGACACACTCTGAAAAATTACAAATTGTAGCATTATTAGAGGAGGGCCTTAGTTATAGAGCTATAGGAAAGATTATAAATTGCTCTTTTAAAGCTGTGTACTACACCAAACAACTTTACGAAGAACGAGGGGGGGTGGAGAGAAGAGTTGGTACAGGGTTAGCGTGTCCGCACAAGAAACTCACCAGTGAACAAGAGACTAAATTAATTGACCTCTGTAAACTTCACCCCTTTTGGCCGGCAATTAAACTGAAACAGGAATTAGGCTTAACTATTTCAGTGTCGCGCATTAAAGTAAAGTTGAGACAACACGATTTGGGAGGGTATACAGCGAGCAGGAAACCTAGTTTAACACCCCTCCATGTAGAACGACGTCTGGCTTTCGCTCGACGATACTTGAATTTCCCGCATTTTCGACGCGTTATTTGGATCGACGAAAAAATCTGGTCCAATCAGCACACTCACCACAAGATCGTGCACCGACCCGCCGGGGCCCGCTACGAAACGAAGTACGTACGTCCGCATTTTACTTCCGGGAGAGTTGGGGTGAATTCGATAGCCTCGTTTACATATTCGGGCGTTAGAAATTTAGTTTTTCCCTACGACTTTGCGCCGAACAAAAGAAGTGTTCCGAAATTAACGAGCGATCATTTTCTAAATTATTTGAAAAAATTATTGGCGCCGCTACGAGGTACGGGCGTATCTTACGTGGTATACGACGGAGCTCCCATACACGGTAAGGCCACTAGATGGTTGGAGAATGATCCAGATTTCACGTTAATTGTACTACCGCCGCACAGCCCATGCGTCACACCGATCGAGAATTTGCTCAGCTACGTTTCCAGACGTTTAGATTGCCTGCCAACCACTACCAACGTTAAAGTTCTGCGAGATACGGTAGACAGAATCTGGAACGAAGTACCGGTGGATTTGTGCCACAAACTGGTCAATTCGATGCCAAAACGACTGGAGCTCATTCTTCAAAATCGAGGTTTCTCTATAAAATATTAAAACAACCCTACTCAATTAGTTTTGTTTTTTTCTCCGAGTCCACTCACTAAAGCTCGAGGAATGTCAAATTCTAATTACTATAATGGTAACCTAATATTAATGAGAAAAGTGGCATTTGCTCTTATCGGTACACACAATAATTTGGTTCATTTCAGTTAAGGCGGTTCTCTTTCTTGGCACTTGCCAAATTTTACCGTTTTTCATTTTCACTTGGGGTCCGTCGATTGATATAAAATAACACGACGTCTCGTCAGCGGTGTTATTCCATGGAAGACAGTGATAGTATAAAGACGGAATTCACGTCCATTCTTCAATTTCTGAGTCTACGTAGGCTGTTGCAGAGCAAAAGTTCCCTCTTAAGTTACCGAGATTACCTGAGTTTGAAACTAAATAGAGAATTGGCAGATCTGTACATTTATCCCGGTCCGTTGCAGAGAGGGTCGGATATTAGTATTTTTTTATCACCGACCTCGGAAGCGAGTTTCAAAACGCATTATCGCGTGTGGACCAATTTTTGGACGAAACAATTGAGCAAGTTGAACGTACACAAAGTATTTATTTCCAAATATTGCGACGAACGACAGACTCAATTCGTTTATAATTTATTCAAAAAAAAGAATGTTTTTTTTTTTAAAATTTAGCGTAGCATCTAATAAATGGCTCAAACAGCGCTATAAGAACGTAACTCTCTCTGAAGTGCAACAGTTATGCGAACAATTTATGCAAAAAGTGTACAAGCCACGTAATCAATTGTTTGGGCTACGAGACAAGTGTTGGTACCAAGAGCTAGTGCAATTAACTTGTAAAAAATGCTACTACTTAAATTGTGGCCACGTATACGGAGTTTCCAAAAAAACTTTGCTGAGTCAAAGCATGATAGTGTGCATACACTGCAAGAATCGATTTGTGCCCGGCATTCAGACTTTTTTGCATTTTGATTTTAAGTCGGTGAAATTTATAAAAAACCCCAAAAAATTCTGCATGCATCAAATGCGTTGGGATTCATACATGAATAATTTAAAAAAATCGAAAAACTATCCCTATTTCATGTACACCGAACCTCTTTTCCTCGATTACGGTGAAATTAGCTCAACAAATATTGTGCAATATAAACATTTTACGAAAATGTCAAAGTCTATGCTGTTGCAGAGCCGAGTGCAAAAAATGTTGCTCAAGACCAAGATAGCGGTGAGAGAGGGAGTGGTGCTATTGCCCATAGTGTATATTGCTGGTATTTCTCGATCGTCATACTTGTATATTCGCGACTTGCGGCGTTTGTGCGTGGAAAAAGAAGCTAATAAAATTTTCGCCAGTTTTCTGACCAGACCGATTTCATACGAATCGATCGAACGCAAGTTCTCCTATGGGCGTCAATCTTATTTGCGCAGTAAAATGCTGAGGAAAGGCATTTATAATTCTGCACGCGCCGTAGTGGTCTCGGACGATGCGCTAAGGCCTAACGAGGTGGTTTTAAACGAAACCATTCACAAGAAACTGGGATCCCCGGACAGCGTTTTAATTATTCGGTATCCTGCGATCGAACCGGGCTCTATCGTAAACGCTCGCGTGGTCTCTGTCTGTCCAGAGTCCGTAATTAAGATTCCCTTGGGCATTACTAATCATATGGGCTGTGATTATGACGGAGACTGTGTAAACGTATACCCTATATATGGCCATTACCCCCTAGCCGAAGCTCAGGAACTGCTAAACTCACGCTCCAGTAACTTATCGCTAAATCGGTGCCGTTACGTTTTTTCGGAACACGCTACTATAGGCCTATATTTTTGCTATTATATAGAAGGCAGGAAGGATCTCTTTCCCCCCGTTTTCTCTACGCTGTTACAAAAAACTAATTTTAAAACGGCGCTAGAGCAATTACTGGACATTTACTGTAAAGTGGATAATGACGGGCACGAGACCATGGAGAGATTCTTCTCGTTGGAAAGAATCAGTTACTCCGCCCTGAATAGGATCGGTTTTACCTGTAACTTTCGAGATCTTATAGAAACCTATAATTATATGAAAATGAGCGACAATTTGCATGCATTAAGGCAAGTGAGTTGTCTCGTACCGTTCTTTTCGCACGCGCGTGGTGACGAGAGCAATATTTATAACGTCTTTAAACGGATTGGATTGCAAAACTTTATGTATGCAATTAAACCCGTCAGTGATAACTTGCTGGTGAATAGTAATTATTTAGTTGGGATTTCCCACGATAATTATAACGTTCACGCGCAAAGTGCTCGCACTTGTTCGCTGTTTTCTCGTGTGCACGTATCCTCTTGTGGTTACACGTATGCCAAACTAACGCACGCGCTGGCCGATGTCTGCGTTCAGTACGATAGGAGCGTTTCGATCCAGAAACCAAATATCGAAGTCTATCCGAACGTTGCCGATTTAAGCCCCTACATCCACACCACGTCTCCGGGATTACTCGATCATCTAGTCTGGGAAGAGGATGGCAAAGTGGGAACGGTTGTTTGAACTCTGCTTGCAAAGGAATTATGTGTCGAATCGCATGGAAGACATTTTTGATATTTTGAACGGTGAGAACGTGAACGATTTTATAAATTACAACGGCGAAAGTCTGCTGCACGCGGCTCTCTGGTCCCCCTCTTTAGTGGAGTTTTTAATACTAATTGGAGCCGATGTGAACCACCGAGATTGTAATGGCTGCACTCCCCTGTTCTCGGCGCTGAATAACTTACACAAAGAATCGGCGGAAACGTTGTGGCTGTGCGGCGCAGACATTGGGATTAAAAACAATTTGGGAATTGATATCATCGTGCACGCCACCTACCATCGGCGTATGGATATTTTAACTTTTTTAATTCAGAAGGAGAAAATTCCGTTAGAATTAAGTACGTACCTGATGTCTTTGTTGAGTATCCGTTTCGACGTTTTAGAAATGGTGCAGGTGTCCTTGTCGCGGGAGGACAGGTCGGAGGTTCACTCGAAACTGTTCCCGCGAATCAAACTGCCGACTACCGAAACGGATATTAGGGAAATGTGCAGCCGAAAAAAAGAATTCTACAAATTCCTAATTGCCGAACACCTGTTTGGAACGGACCATCTCTACACCGTAGAGTACCTGAATGAATATTTGAGTGTAGAAACTGAACGCTGGGTGGTAAAATCTCTCTACGTTTTGAAAGTGCAACTGGACCACGGATTTAAACACACTTCCTTCAATAAAATCGTAACTATGTTTTGTTTGGCTCAAATTTCGCGAAAACAAAAAGAGATTCTTTTGCGACTGGCGCTACGCTATCCCACGTCGCAAAGGTGCGTCGGCATCTTCACTCTCATTTGTGTTATGTGCGAAAACCATGTGGATAAAAATTTCATTCAAAAGTACATCCTTCGCTGTCTGAATCTGAAAACCCCCGCGGGCGAATCGCTGTTAACTTTTGTGACGAAAAAACGATATAATAACAATGGCCTAATTACAGTAGGACCGATGGAGATGGAGACTCGGGATAAATTTATACTTTATCTACTAAACTTTTACAGCGTAGAAAACACCGATTACGAACTGTTGAGGAGTGCGGAATTTAGACATAAAGTGTACTGCACAGGGTGTACTGATGTGGGTGTAAAAAAATTAGCGTGTTTGAGTGCGTTCGCCATCAATGAAAAAAAACTGAAAGTATTCGGTGTGGCGCCACAACCTCTATACGAATTCATATCGAATCATTCTAGAATACCAGCATTTTCTTAAATGTGCACAAGTAATTATGTACAGTCGCCCAAACTTCTAACTTAATATTGACATTTTTATACAGTACGTCTAATAAATTTTGAGTCATACTTAATTCAATTTTGGGATCTTGTCAGTTTTTTTTTTACACCGTTTTCACATGGAAACCTTACCCTAACTAGTTACTACAGTTTACCTTGCTGCTAAAAATCGAATGTCAATGTTAAGTTGGAAGTTTGAGCGACTGTACATAAAGCCTTTTTCTCTGCGTTTTTTATTAGGTTCACGTTGCTATGCCCCAGTATTTACATGTAACGAAACGCGTCCAATAAACTGTTTTTCTTTCTCTATTAACGTGTCTGTGCTTTTAATATACATCTCGCACTCCCGCACTAGCTAACGTATAAAGGTGACTAGCTCCCAGAGATACACTGCACTGATTGTCCTTCTCTTCCGGGAAACTCTGTGCCGGCTCAAGTCTTACTTGTAAGGGTTGAGTGTACCGGGTATTCTGCAGGTAACTCATATTCAAATCAAACGGGGCTATCGAATCCAGACATAAAAATTCATGCTGACATATATTGCGCGTCGCTACAATCCCGACGTTCTCTACCCACTCGACGTTAGGAGGAATAGGCGAAGGAAGAATAGAGCCATCCGGCAAAATCAAACTTTTGACGCAGTGTACGAATATTTTTTTTACGAGAGCAGGCGTTCGTTTGGAGAAGACCCCGGTCAAATTACTCAATTGTTCTTCGCAATTTTCGTACCTATTATTC
The DNA here is from genome assembly GCA_034694405.1 of Scolopendrellopsis subnuda. Taxonomy (NCBI): domain Eukaryota; kingdom Metazoa; phylum Arthropoda; class Symphyla; family Scolopendrellidae; genus Scolopendrellopsis; species Scolopendrellopsis subnuda. The sequence continues at coordinate 22,016 of JAQFYH010000003.1, forward strand.
ACATTTCTAGTATTTGCCTGCGCCAGTTGCGAAATTCCCGTGGCTACATTTGCCTTAGAAATTAAATATGGCTGGTCGCCTGAGATGTCGTTGAATATTAGACGCGAGGGCGTTGGTTCAATTAGCATAGAGAGGACCGCGATATCGCAAAGTAAATAGAAACTAGCTAGAGATTTAGCTCCGCTAACCGCAGAAGATGATAGAAGCTGATCGTATTCCGTAATATCAAGTAACGAAACACGCTCAGTGGATTCGCTCAAGGACTCGAAGACGAATTTACAGTACTTTAATATAATTGGGCTTAATAAAATATTCGCCCGTCCTTCTTCCTCCGTTAACGGCACCTTTCTCAATCCACTATGCTTCAAAACACTGCGCAATAAATCTAATTTCTGTTGCCGGTGAAGAGTTATATGTTCAAATGCGCTGTAATGAGCATCTTCGTCCATATGTTGAGCCTTTTCATTTTCAGTTTCAAACTTTCTAGCCTTTTGCCGATTTATTCGTTCAGTTACTGCTTTCACATTCTGCTCGGCCGTCCGCATGGCATTGAGCGTCCTATTCTGTCTGGCATTAGCGTTGTCTTTACCAGCGGCCCCCGCCAATATCGCCTCGTTAGCCTGTACTGCTTGGTTATATTCATCTGTAGCTTTATCAAAAACTTTTTGAAGCTCGACTCTTTCTTTATCGAAATCCGCTATTTTCTTCTTAGCGTCGGCAATCACAGACTCGAATAATGTTTTGTACACCGAAGTATCTGGTTTTTTTATTTTATACTTTTCAAAAAGCTCCGGATCCGATATTAATTCTCCAGTTTCTATAAATTTCCGATTTCGGGGTTTGTAAAGATCCCTATCCGAGAATTCTGATAGATAGATACTGCTTTGCAGATAACCGTAGCAGAGGACACCGACTGGGAAGATGACTGACCCACGGGGAAAGACCACGTTATCGGTCGTTTGACGTTCGTTGCGAAAGTACGGATCGTAGGCTGAAAAATAAAACGCCTCGATATCCAAGTCCTGTTCAATACAACTGCTATTCACGTCTCGCTCGCACGTTCCCAAGCGGCGGGGCAGGGCTCGGACTCGGAGCCCGAATATCAAGGCTAGGCATGCGACACACGTGTCTTTTATAACGGATCGAATATCCACCCCCGAATAACAAGATTTATTCCGCACGTGCAAGTAAGCATGGGGGAATATACAAGGCGGACAGGTTTTCATGATGATTCCTTTTATTATATAATACTTGACCCACGTGATATTTACTTTTCCATCGGGACGTGAAGCGATTTCGATGCTAACGTAAAAAAAAAAATCCGAATATGAATTTTGCAGCGCCTACAAATGAGATGTTATTTTATTTTCGTGTATGTAATAAAACCACACAATAGTAATGTAGACAAAGTGAATCCAAAAAGTAAGAACGATAATTCACTGAAAGTTTTATTCGATTTGAATGAATCCAACAACATTTTATAATTGTAAATTTCACAGGAATAATTATCTACTTTATAATTTGTGAGTACGCTAACGACTTGAGTAGAATTTTTACATAGTTCCTTTACGCGTTTAATAACTGCTAGGGGTAGTTTTTTTTCGTCGAATACTAAATAATTTAGATAATCTTGATGAAATGAAGCGTAGGGCGAAAATATCAATCTCCCCTCTTTATCAGCCTCTAAGATATATTTATGGGATATTTTGTTTATTATTTCATCATTCATACTTTATTTGTAGGATGATGCCACTTCTTTCTTTATTTGATAAGTTAATTGCCTGCTCTTTACCCAACTTCTAAAATATAGTAAATCATTTCCGCGTTCAGCTTTCTCCAATTTGTAATACGAGCAGCGAATTTTCTTATAAATTTAGCAGCTGCAAATTTTATGCGCGAATTCATGTAATAAGTAGTTAAGTATATATCGATCACATTATCCACGGTTAGAAAGTTATTTAATATTGCCGTCTCACAAGCGTCTTTCAAATCACCCAAACAGTATTTGTCGGCGGCAATGAACAGCCTGAAAGCGAGTTCGCTTAGTCTAGTGGTTTTTCCAGTATAGAGATAATATAACATTTCTTTCAGCGTATCATAATCCACGTCGTAAATCTCCACGCGTTTTGTGCGTTTTTCGCGCGTGGGATGCTGGAACATGGCCGCAAAAACTTCCGAACGCGTACACAGGATAAAAGCGTTGGCTTTTAAACTTTGTCCGTCCGACAGAACGAAGTTGATGTCAGTGTACGAATTCTCGTGGAAAGCTCGCTCTAAATCGGCGACTACGTCAGATCGAATAATGTTACATTCTTGCAAGTCAGTCGCGCTGTGCAGGAAAAGGTGGATGTCCACGCTGAACTTAAAACTTCCATCCTCTTGTAAATATGTAGATTTTCGACGGTGTAGAATCTCTAACGTGAGAAATTCGTAAAATTTCGTATCGTTAGTATTGTACGTATCTAAGGCGAACGATCTCCGGCACACGCGGTTGCCGTCTCGATCGATCAGAAAAAACTCTGTGTAAGCAGTTACATTTTTTTTCGCTCCCACGTACTGCACGCCGAGCGAAAAATAGAATTCTAACCACATGTCGGACTTTCGTTGCAAACACAAGCGCCACTGTCCGTCCCCAAATGTAGCAGTGTTTATAACGTCGATTTCATTTTGGAATTTCAAGAAATTCTCAATGGTCCAACTGTGAGTGTGCTGTTGGTATGTGCTGTGGGTGACTGACGAACTGGCGCTCATCGTACTCGTAGTTATTTTATTTCGAATAATAATAGATCCCGTATCGTCTAGTCGATATACAAACGAGGGTCTCTCTACCCAAATCCGGATTCTCTACTATCATTTTCTTAAAGTCGCATTGTTCCTGCACGCTCTCTGAATTCATAATGACGAAACTCATAGCCTTTTGCCTTAAGCACTTTTGGTTGTAGAAATCTGCGTAACGTAGCAACTTAATCACGTTGTGACTATTCATCAACTTCATCGCGTGTTTCTCTGACAAATAACTCAGCATAGCAATTATGTATTTATCTGCCAATGCAATTATCTCCAAACACAAGTCTAAATCAACGTCGGCGAAATTGTCAGTATACATGTAGAGCAGCATTTGTTGCACAGAAGCGGCGCTAAAATCTGTAATATTCAATGTGTTCGATGTGTCGTATCGAAACATAACTCTGAATACATCGGAGCGTGCTGCCAGCATAAACTTATGCGCTAGAAATATTTCTTCACAAACAATTATGGTAATGTCTGACGTTTCTGCGTTACAGTACATAAGTTTGACATCATCCATTAAAGAACGCGAAATTTGCCTGTAGATTGTTATGTGACAGTAGACGGTCAGATTTTCAATAGTAACCGAGCAAACGTCTTCGAAGAAATATAAACTGTAATTCTTCTTAATATTAAACACTGCTCTTCGACAAGCGCCGATCTGCCGTTGACGAGGACTGGTGCACGTGCGAATGTTTATTTCGTATTTGTCGCATTCCGACAGGTTGAGATCCTCCAAACACACCAATTTTCCCGTTATGAAATTTCTGTCGAATTTTCGGTGTATTTCAAAATGCCATTTTTTGGTGTCCGACGCGAATATATCGCTGTAGTAATTTTTCACGTTGGCCGAAAAAGTGAAAGTTGTCGTGTAACGATAGAATAGTTTCTCGTGGTAACTTAAAGGGCTCGTTTCGCACTGAACTGTCGCCATCGTTTGATTGGAAATCAGTCTAAATTTTCGAGGGAGTTACTTTGTGCCTAATGATTTAATTATAGTGTTGATTTTTTTTTTCATACGCCGCAACTTAATTATAGTGCAAAGTCTACACCGAATTTAATTATAGAGTTGATTTTTTTTTTCATGCACAAAATTTAATTATAGGGTTGATTTTTTTTTTATGCAAAACACAACTTAATTACAGCGCAAAGTTTACACCAAATTTAATTATAGGTTGGTTTTTTTTTTCATGCAAAACACGACTTAATTATAGTGTCGATTTGCGCATAATTTTTTGAATCATAATGTTAAACATTCTCGAGCTAGTATAAAGTATGCAACTTGGTCGCGTATAGTCTAATATTTCAAATGCCGAACTCGGATCTACTGCCGGAGTTGTGGTTGAAAATCTTTTCGTATTTAAACCGATCGGATTTAATATCGGCTGCAAGAACAACGCGCATTTTTCGTTACACTAGCCTGTATCCAACCTTCTGGAGGGGATTCTGTGTCGATGTGGAAAAAACGCCGAAAAATCACCTAAAATTCGTGGGGACTCACGCTGCATCTTTTTTGAACAAGTTAGGCATCCACAATTGCCGAAAATTGTGCAATCATATTGAAGTGCTGGAAAATTTTAAACGATGTTTTAACGTGACCGAACTTTGCATCGTAGACATATATCTCTGTCACGACGTGGTGCGGGCGATAGTGGATTACTTTCCCAAACTAACGGACCTTTCATTATCGTATTTTGGCAGTGGCTATGAACTGTTCCATTTGAAAGAATTAAAGCAGTTGAAAAACCTAATAGTATTTAATTACTATACCAGTTTTTTTTTCGTGCAACTGCTGACCGAACTTGAAAACCTGGAGACCATTTGCACGAACGTGGAAGTAACGAGCGCTAATGAGGCGAAAATAGTGCATATGCTCGAAAAGCAGAGAGAGAAAATTACAGTTTTGCAAATTAAAGGGAATTCGGAATTTGTGTTTCGCGCACTGGCACGGTTCACGCGACTAGAGTCTCTCAGCATTTACGAGAATTGCTACATGTCACGCACGTCCTTAATGCGAATGACGAGAATTAAGAGTCTGAAAGAACTGTACATCTACTCCACTTCGTTGCCCACCAGCGGCGACTGGTTGGACTTTTTTCGACACTCGGCATCGCTAATTAACTTGGAACGGATCGACTTATCTGCCACCAACGCGTGCGACGAGAGTGTCAAACATATACTGCAGCGGTGCGATAAATTAAAATTCCTGGACATCTCAAGTAGTTATAACGTTAGTGTTCGCTGCAGAGGAGTGTATGACAATGCGGAAGCTTTTCGAGTTTTAAAAAATGAACTGTATAGAAGCCTCTAAGATGATTATTCAGGATTTGCAAAATGCTGGAACTGTATAATCCTATTAACTTGAAAAAAAAAATATGTATTTAACTACCCGCACATGATTCTGTTGCATAAAACGAGTACATATATTTGTGACACATATGAAAATTAGCCGTAATGGAGGCGGGGATGGGCTGAGTAATTTAAATTATTATGTGATTGAACTGCAAACACTCTGTATACTGGACACTAACGCACGATTACAGTGGGTGAGCATAATCTAAAATATTTAAGTTTCATTAACAACGTCTAGCTGTGCAGTTATCATCATCCGGTGATAGTGGAATTGACGGAATTATTTTGTGTAAATGTGTGTGACGCGAATAAGCAACCGGTGAAGTTAGAAATAACCATTTAAATATCATGAACCGATTACCCAATGAACTACTAACTAACATTTTTTCGTCGGTGTCTGTGCAAGATAGGTTTAGATTAGCGCGTGTATCCCATCATTTTCGAGAAGTAATTAAGAGTACTCCGAAGTTTTGGAAATGTTTGGCGTTACGATACGATGATGAAAATCATCTTCGATTATTTGCTAATTTTGCAGAATTACATTTGGAAACGATAAGGATCTCAACTGCAAACCTAACGTGGGAGATTATATTCATACTAAGAAAATGCAGAAACGTAAAATACGTCTATTACAGTAGAACGATTTGCAACGATAATGTGTTTGAATTGGTCGCCGACACATTTCCAAATCTAGAAGAGTTGTCGGTGTGTTTCGAAGCTCACGCCATCGGAATTCGAGCAATAGGAAATCTTCAGCGATTAAAAAAACTAACATTGCGATCCATTTTCGTGACAAAACCGAACGTTATAAATGAACTGTGTAAAATAAGTCTACCCCTTCTCGAACGTTTAGAGCTTCATTTTTATTTTTATAACCCCGAGTTCATAGACGAGCTGTCGACCGTGTTGGAAAAGTACAAAATGCAAATATACGGCCTATCACTAACAAACGGTTTTACCAGCTCCCTATTCAAACGAGTGTCTGAATGCACGAACCTTCGAATACTGCATTTTAATAAAACAGTAAATTTACGAGATGACTGCCTGTTGGACTTGGTGAAATTGCAACACTTAAGAGTACTATCTTTCGATCAAGTGAGCGGTGTGTCTAAAATGGGATGGTCTCGGTTTTTTTCTCAAGTGATTACTACAAATTTAAAAGTTTTAATGATATGCTACACTGCCGTGGACGAAAAATGTGTACATTTAATTCTACAGAGATGCAAATTATTACACGTTTTATACCTATTCGGCAACAAAGAACCCACTAATCAATATTCGTTTGACCGAAAAGATAGTGCTAAGGGACCATGGTACGCGGCGCATTGAGACCGTAAAGGACTTATTTCATGTCCGCTCATAATGAATGAACTGCCTAACGAATTGCTAATTCAAATTTTCTCACTGTTGTCCGTACAAGATAGATTCAGATTAGCGCGCGTTTCCCATCGTTTTCGAGGAGTGGTTAGAAATACGTCGGCGTTCTGGAAATCTCTAGTGATTCGGGATTACAATAAACCATTTATACGGACGTTCGCTGCACACGCGGAACAATTTTTAGAAACTCTGACGATCGCAAATGAGCATGTGCGTTGGGACATTATCTTCTTATTGAGAAAATGCAAAAACTTGAAGTGTTTTTATTACGACGTGCCCATTCGTAATGACGCCTGTCTCGAGTTTATCATCGAAGCATTCCCGAAACTGGAGGAACTCTCATTGTGTTTCCAGGCTCATACGGACGGGGTTCGCGCTCTAGAGGGCCTGGCGTGGCTGAAAAAATTAACGCTGCAATGCATTATGGTTACTGAAGCGAATATTCTAAAAGAGCTGTGCAGAATCACTCTACCTTCCCTAGAACGCTTAGAATTATATTTTCAGCTTTTATATCGCGAACACATCTGTGAATTAGTGCTGCTATTAAAAAAATACAGATTGCAGATATATGGCCTGGGGTTAGTGGACACCGGCACAAACTCGCTCTTCAAACAAGTGGCCAAATGTGACAACCTTCGAATACTGTGCTTTCGTAACACGGTAGACCTACGGGATAATTACCTGTTGGATTTAGTGAAACTGCAGAAATTGAAAATGCTCTCGTTCAACGGAACGCAAGGTGTGTCTAAGACTGGTTGGATTCACCTCTTTTCCCAACTCACTACCACCAATTTAAAATTCTTAATAATAACTCATACTCTCATGAACGAAAATTGTGTTAAGCTAATTTTAAAGAGATGCAAATCGTTAGACCTTTTGGACTTATATGATAACGTACATCTTTTAGATCGGTATTCATTCAAGCGAAATATTTACCCCGACGATAGATACATGAATTCCGTCATATAGTATGGATACGATTCCGCCCGAGATACAAATAAAAATATTCTCGTACTTGAGCAATCGAGATCTATTTCGTGTCGCGCAAACTTCATCGTCGTTCAGAGCGGCAGTGAAAGCACCCACCCTGTGGGCACAGTTGGTGGTGAATACGTGTTTAAAGTGGACAAACTTTTTTAAGTTATACGCTTATTTTGCAGCTCCGTTTCTACAACGACTGTACATAAGTAATTTGCGTCAAGTGGCCAGCGCTCTCGTGCAACTGCTGCCCTGTCAACACATCAAGCTAATCGAAATTAAAAAGGGCGTGGGAGATCAGGTGGCTACCGTGGTTAGTTTATTCGTTAATTTGGAAAGCGTTTCCTTGCGATATCACGGAACCATAAACGGCATCCGGTCCCTGGCCCGCCTGCCCAAACTGACCAAATTAACGTTGTACAACTTGATCGTCAGCAACCCCGCATTCTTAAGAGGCATACGCCACACCGATTTCCCCAGTCTGCAAAAATTGGGACTGGGCTATAGGACCTTTCATCTCGCCTGCAACCAGGAACTGGTGCTTCTGCTGCAAAAATACAAATCGTTGATATATTTTCTCGCATTAGATGGAATGTTTATTCGCCTGTGCGTCTTCGAAGCGTTAGCCCACTGCGAAAATATCGAGGCGCTCCATTTGGACAGTATGCTGTTGTTTGGTGAGTTGCACGTGCAACATGTTTTAAAATTGAAAAAATTAAAAGTATTAAAATTACGTCCGATGCATCCTCTTAGTGAATCGATGCGCCGACAACTCGCACAAAATGGAACGATCGTCCGTTAATCTAGAGCAGTTACCGGTCGAAATCGTTCAAAAAATCATACTAAACTTAACTGTGTACGATCTCGTAAATTTGAAGCATACATCTAGAACATTGCGCCACATTGCTACGTATCAGGGATTTTGGAGAGCGCGCACCTTCGACGCCAAGACGGAATCGTTAAGATTTATTAAAATATTTGCGAAACACGCAGGATTAAATCTACAGGTCCTAAACCTGAAAGGGTACAGCGATAACGAGACAGTTTTGCGTTTATTTGCGCCGTGCTCTAATCTGAAGATTTTAACCGTGCATAATCGAATCGGCGATAAAGAGTTTAATTCGCTGGTGTATTTATTTCCGAAACTGACACACCTTAGATTAGATGATTTTAAAGTGGCGCAAGGTGTAAACTATCTTAATTTTCTGAGCGAATTAAAAATGGTGAAGTTGCATAATTTAGTAGTGCTACATTCTTCATATCTTCAAGATTTATGTTTGGTCAACACGACAAATTTGAAAATTGTAGGATTAATATTTGAAGTTTTCATAAACTGCACCGAAAGCGACGTACAGAAATTTATAACAGACTATAAAACGTGTTTACAATATTTATACATAGACTGCTTCACTCTTAAAAAATCCTTTTATAAGTCAATATCCGCCGTTGAAAATTTATTAGGACTATACCTTACTCGCTTGGTGAATTGTACGGATGTGGAATTGCTGCATTTGTTGAAACTCAAAAAGTTAAAATGGCTGCATATCAAAACGGCGCCCTTTGTCACGCCAACGGGTTGGCATACCTTTATTTCGCGGATCGACCATTTAAATATTGAGGAACTGGCTATAATGAGAACCGAAATTGACAGTAAAACTCTCGATTTAGTGACGGAAAAATGTAAAAATCTAAAAAGAAAAATGATTTGTCCGTTCGTAGAAGAACTGTGGCATCTACGTGAGAGATACCGTACACGCGCGCCAGGCTAAACGTCGTCAGGAACTACGTCCTCCGTTTGAATGTACCGCGATCATCCAAGATGAAGAGGGGGGATCCAATCAGAGAGAGAGAGAGAGAGAGTGAGTGCTGTTAAACCTAACAAGCACCGCCATCTGTCGGTATAGTTATGCATTGCAAACGAGGAAAAGAAACACGTTTTACTGTATAACAGATTTAAATTTATTCTCGCATACATGCACGACACCCTAAATAACGTCTCTTTCGAGAGATCGTCCAAAAAATAAATAATTTATTATTGTTGCTTATACTTAGTTTTGTCAAAGTATTTCGCCGTACTCTAATTCCACGCCTTTGTTACACACGGAATCAATAATCCTGGTTTCAATCGCATAAACTTATATGCGCACAAATGAAACCAGGATTATTGTTTCCATCGGCGACAAAGGCGTGAAATTAGAGTAAGGCGAAATACTTTGACTAGGCACGAGGTTATTATAATATATTTATGAAATTTTTTGAAGATCTCTTTTGGCGAGAGATCATAAAAAAAAAAGGCTTTGCATTCATACCCCCCTGTGTGAAGCCTGAGATCGCAACGTGAAAATTTATTTTTACATTTTACCCGTGTTCAGCATAAGTTCACGCGAAACTCCACAGATGGCGGCACTTCACGGAGACATGCACTACATCGGCTCTGGCGATGCCGCGTCCCATGTAAACCTACAATACGCGTTCAAAATGTTTTCGCTAGACTTTTTGTGTCGTTGACGCTCCGTTTTACAATTCCGGGAATATTATCTCTGATTTGTATCACATTTGCGCAATAAAAAGTATAATTATTCATAGTAAATTGTAAAACTATCCGTTAATTATTAAAGATGAAGTATGAAAAGTGCACGCCTCAATACTCGGCAACAAAAAAAAAGTGTGCACAAACTGTCACAGCTTGTGCTGTTTTCGTCAAAATTTCTTTCGCCTCCACTTTGCTGTTAACAGGATCAATATTCGCAGTTTCGTGAATCGCAATCTTGTCACCGGCAAAGTGCTTCGACCAGTAAATTTTAATCTCGGAAGGTTTTTCTACTTATTGCGCTCCCGGTAAATCGAGAACTTACGAGCGCGCAGTACTGTACTAACGTAAAAAAAAGGGGGGATTGAGAGGTGATTCTCAATTAAAGCGACAGTCAACCCGATCTATTGTGCTGCAAGAACTGTAACTAGGAAATGCACGCTAGTAGGAATTTCAATGCTCACGCTGCTGCAACTAACAGTCTATTGAGAATTCACTTGCACACACGAACTCGTTAATAAAATATAAAATATTTAACGATGCCACAGTAGGTAATCGGAGCAATTATCTCAAAACGGTAGGCGAGGGTGACGAAACTAAAGAATTCTTGCTACGTCGAAAACTACGTAATTAGCCAGCGGCGAAAACTGAGTGATTCGTTTCGATATATACAGCGTACTCGAGAACTCTATTAATCACTGTGACCACAACCAACAACGACGACGGACCTCACCCCCCCCCCCCTTCGCGCTTCGATTTACATAAAGTGGACAGCAGACACTTTTTGAGTGGAAACGGAACAGCACACGTGATTTTGTGGAAAATCGACAGGAAAAACTAAAGTTTTTTTTTTCTTCTTTCGAAAGGAGAGGGAGAGAGTAGCTAGATGCGAGAGAAGATATATCTATATATATTATAATTATGCATGCATTAAAATAATATATACGGTACCGTAAGACAGTTGCACATGCGCAGCGCACACAGTTGGGAGATTAGCGAACGATGAGAAAAAAGAAAAAAAAATCAGGGCAAAGATGCTAAAATACCGGGGGATAGGCAAAGCAGGAGAGGTAAAACTAAAGAATTTAGGATTGTTAATTAGTTTCGGCGAAAATGCAATTTAAGGTTTTTTTTTTCCTGTTAATTATGCAAATTGCTACGGTGAAAACTAACTAATTAAACAGCGTGCTTCAATTAGTAAAAATTGAAAATTGAATTTAGGAGGGTTTTTTTTGTTAATTATGCAAATTGCCACGTTGAAAAAACTAATTAGCTTCGAGTTTTACAGCAATCAGCAAAAAAAAAACTGAAAATGGAATTTAGGAGGAGGTTGCTGCGCGTTGGAAACCAAGTAATTAACTTCGGTTTTTGCAGCAATCAACAAAAGGAAAACTGGAAATGGAATTTAGGAGGAGGTTGCTGCGCGTTGGAAACCAAGTAATTAACTTCGGTTTTTGCAGCAATCAACAAAGAAACTGGAAATGGAATTTAGGAGGGTTTCTTTTTTATATTAATTATGCAAATTGCCACGTTGGAAAAACTAATTAGCTTCGAGTTTTACAGCAACCAGCAAAAGAAAAACTGAAAATGGAATTTAGGAGGAGGTTATGCAAATTGCCACGTTGGAAAAACTAATTAGCTTCGGTTTTTACAGCAATCGGCAAAAAGAAAAACTGCGTTGAAAACTAAGTAATTAGCTTCGATACTTACAGCGTACTTCAATTGGTAACGAAAAAAAAAGAAAATGCAATTGAAGAGGTTTTTTTTCCCCTATTAATTATGTAAATTGCTGCGAAGAGTAATTAACTTCGATATATACAGCGTACTCGCGAGCTCAATTAATCAGTGTGGACCAGTGTACCCAACGACGACAGGCTCTGCCCGTCCTCTCTCTCTCTCTCTCCCCCCCCTCCCTCTCTTAAACGGTTCGCCTATAACGATAGATCAATGCTTTTGAGGAGAGGAGAGGAGAGAGAGAGATGGTTTTTACATAAGCCTATATATTTACTATACCTTAGATATAAATAAATATATAATAAACGCACAACCCAACTGCGCATGCTCCTGCGTCGACGGAAACGGAAGTGCCCACGTAACAACGTGTGTCGAAAATTTGGATAAAAGTCGGGGGAAGAGGGGGGCAGATGTCCATAATGATTTTGAGACAATCGCCCTTTTTGCTGGAAATACCGATTGACATGAAAAATGCTGATTTTTGTAATATCTGCCCTTTTTGCTATCAACTCTTCGATACAAGAGTAAATTATAATTGGAAAAAGTATAAATACTTAAAACAAAATTGTAAAACCCAGCTGTGCGATGACACTATCTGTTAATCATTGAAGGTAAAGTGCGTACCCCCCTTCCTCCTCCTCCTTCTTTTTTTCAAAATTGTGCGAAAATCTCACGCAGGAAATTTTCGCGTACAAAAATTTTTTCAAACTATATTGTCACAGCTTGTGCTGTTGTCGTCGAATTTTCTTTCACCTCTCTTTCGTTGCCGCTTTGTTGTTAACAGAATCAATATTCGTGGTTTCGTAAATCGCGATCTTGTCAACGACAAAGTGTTTTTCGATTATTCAAATGAGGTTTTCCCCTTTAATTAATTCTCCTGGTCAATTGATAGGTAAATTGAAACTCGCGCGCGATACTGTGTACTAACGTAAAGAAGGGAAGAGAGAAAGTCGAAGTATAACCGGGAAATGCACGCTGTGCTGGTGGGAATTTCGACGCTCAAGCGACAAGAGAATAAATCTTCTTTGGACTAACAATATACACTGTACGCTAAAAAAAAAACAGGACAGCACACAACCCCTCCTCGTTGATAATCTATGAAATATTTAAGAGGGGCCCCCGCAAATCTTGGGAAATTTTTTTTTTTTCATTTAATAGGTCGGCCACATCATTTTCTATGTCACTGCAAATAACAAAATTGTAAAATCAAAATATTAAAAAATAAAATTGCAGTGATACGGGCAACCTACTAAAAAAAAATTTAACCAAGGATTGGCGGGGCCAAGACAATGTCGCAAACGGGACGTAAAAAGTAGGCAATCAGGGCAATTATCTCAAACTCGGTATCCTAGTACTAATTTGAGAACGGGTAGCAGAATAATTGTAAACTTTGAATGGAGACAGTTCAAAAGTAAAACTGAAGAATTCTTCGAATTATTGAAAATTAAGTAATTAGCGTACTCGAGCTCAGTAAGAAAATGTAATAATTATACAAATTACTGAGGTGAGAATGGAAAGCACGGCAGCCAGGAGAAGTTGACAGTTCAAAAGTGAAACTAAAGAATTCTTCGAATAGTTGAAAACTAAGTAATTAGCGATCTCAATTAATCAGTAATTATGCAAATTGAAAACTAAGTAATTAGCGAGCTCAATTAATCGACGAAAACTAAGCAATTAGCTTCGATATATACAGAGTACTCGAGAGCTTTAGTAATCAGTGTGACTGGTGTAAGCAACAACGACGGACCTATCTCTCTCTCTCTCTTAAACGCTTCGATTTACATAAAGTGGACAGCAGACACTTTTTTGAGGGGAAACGGAATATCACATGACTATTCTGGAAAATAGAGCGAAAACTACGTTTTTTTTTTCTCTTCTTTCTTTCGAGAGGGAGAGAGAAGAGCTAGATGCGAGAAAAGCTATCACACATATATTATATTATGCATACATTAAAATAATATATATAGTACTGTAGGGGCAACTGCGCATGCGCTAATACCCCAGTGCAATATAGAGAGAAAGAGAGACATGCAGTTAGTACGGTATACCAGTATTCAGCACTACAAAACATATAACTGAGAAAGAAGAAGATAAAAAAAAACGCATGTATAGTATACCCACTATTCCAAAATAAACAGCGTGGTGATTGGTTGAAAGAAAGAGTCTTATACCCTCATAAATAAATGTATATATGGTCCCCCCCCACACACACGCTCTTTCTCCCCCGTCTCTCTCCCTCTCTCTCTCTCCGTCATTGGTACTTTATCGCCAGTACTTATCTAGGGCATAATAAATAATTTGGGGCCAATTCATAAACCCGTTTACAATGGAGTCGCTGCCCACCGAGCTGTTGGTCGAGCTTTTCGCCTATCTGGTGCCCATGGACAGGCTCAGGTTAGCCCGCTGCTCCCAGCGTCTGCGCCAGATCGTTCTGAGCACGTCAAAGTACTGGCGCTCGCTGGTGGTGCACGGTTACGACCGCGGGTTTCTGCAGGCGTTTGCCCAGCACGCGGCACCCTTTTTGAAGACGCTGTGCGTGCGCGACTCGTACCGCTCACTGTGCATGTTCAAACGGTGCAGGGCCGTGGAGCGACTGCATTACGACGTGCCGGTGACGCAGGCCCGGATCGTGCGCTCGATCGCCCGTTTCTTCCCGCGCCTGGAAGAGTTCCACCTGCTGTGCGGCGTCTTTGGCGACAGCGTGGCGCCCCTGCGCAAATTGCGACGGCTAAAGAAGCTGGTGCTGAGAGACGTGCGCGTCTTTGCGCCCGGCAGCCTACTGACAGAATTATGCACTGCACACTGGTCCCGATTCGAGAGTCTCGAGCTGCACATTGTCTATTTCGAGCACGAATGCGGTCGGGCGATGGTCGACGTGCTCGAAAAATACAGCGGGACGATAAGCGCGCTCACGCTGAGAGGAGATTTCTGTCGTGCGGTGTACGAGACGCTGCCGCGTTGCAGCAACTTGGCGCGACTCTGCTGCCACGATTCGTTGTTTCTGGACCGCGCGGCGCTGGACTGTATTGCACAACTGACACAGTTAAAAGAACTTACACTCGTGGGCATCGCGTGCGTGACGCGGGTGGAATTGGTGCGGTTCCTGAACCGCACTACGCCGAATTTAGACTGCGTAAAACTGATCCGCGTGTTGTTGGACGATGAGGGATTTGAGAACCTACTATTCCGGCGCCGCAGCCGCAGCAGCACCCCGGTCCCGGTCAAATACCTGCCCTTAAAATCCGGTTGGGATATCATCGAATGGTGACGAGACTGGGATAAAATGATTCCATTCATTTTTTCCCTTCCACACTTCCTCGCGTCTTCAGTTGCATAAACTGTATTTGACACCGATTACTTTTTTTTTACTTGGTGCGTGCGCTGCTGTATACTTTCGAAAGGAATGTATTTGCGGAGCTGTTTCAATTTCCTATTGCCGAAGTGTATGTCGATCTGCTGAAAAAAAAAAGAACTCTACGCAGCAGCCGATAGCGCGAGATTAACGGCGCTGAAAACAAAAATGTACAGTAGCTGGCATTGTTGGAATAATATTACACCATGTATATTTTCATTTTTACCTATCGCATAATAAATATGTACTTATACATTTCTTTCTTCTCTCTTTTTCTGTTCGATGCAATCGCGTTTGAGTGTATTAAAAATAGACGTCCACACTGTACCGATATAACTGTTATTATTATATATTGCCTATTTGCACCCACCGTTGTTCAGGCTGCATATTTACAGTCCACGAAAGGATGCGCATCCTCCCGTAAACATTTTATGTGGCCCATGTGTAAGTGAATTTATTAGTTAACTCTGCCCCTCCTCCTGTTGTTTGCAAAAAGATGCGCTATTCCAAATTCTT
Organism: Scolopendrellopsis subnuda; assembly: GCA_034694405.1. Lineage (NCBI taxonomy): Eukaryota > Metazoa > Arthropoda > Symphyla > Scolopendrellidae > Scolopendrellopsis > Scolopendrellopsis subnuda. Next base: position 37,642 of record JAQFYH010000003.1, read on the forward strand.
CTCTTGTGCAATTTTACAGTATCCATTCACAACCTCGAATTGTAAGTCGCAATTAAGTTAATTATACGGCATAAACTGCGTTGTAACCATGTAAGGCGCACACACACGATCGTAACGATGGCTGAAGCAGATACAAAGAAAATGGTAAGTTATAAATTATTTGAACTTTTATAGTTTTTTTACAATTCGAATATCCAAATTAAAAACTTCTTTTTTTTTAGGATACCGTAGGCTTGACTAAAGAAGCTCCTGTACGTATCGTATTAGGTTAATTTATATATTTATCTAATTATATGGTACTAAATTAACAGTTTCATTTGTTTTTTTTTTTCACGTCAGACGATCGACGAGCTGCTTTCTGAAAACATAGTACGTATAATATTATCGATTTTATTTGAGGGTTTTTTTTTTATATAGTTTCTTTATCTGATTGTTGTTTTTCTTTTCGCTTTAATAGATCATTACCGATGTGCCGATAGAAAATGCGACGATGCCCATGGAAAACGCAGTATGTATCTAACTTTATTAGTCCAGGCGCGATGATCAAATTCCCGACTTAATCGTCGACGGTTAATTATTGGTTTTCGGTGTGAGAAATCGACAATTAACTGGTAATTAGTTGAAACTCGGTCGATTAATTGCGTGGGAAAACGACAGTTAATTAGTTAAAACTTGGCCGATTAATTGCGTGGAAAATCGACAGTTAGCCATCAATTAGTTAAAACTCGGTCGATTAATTGCGTGGGAAAACGACAGTTAACCATCAATTAGTTGAAACTCGGTCGATTAATTGCGTGGGAAAACGACAGTTAATTAGTTAAAACTTGACCGATTAATTGCGTGGGAAATCGACAGTTAATTAGTTAAAACTCGGTCGATTAATTGTGTGGGAAAATAACAGTTAGCCATCAATTAGTTAAAACACGGCCGATTAATTGTAGTTTTCGGCGTGGGAAATCGACAGTTAACTATCAATTAGTCAAAACTCGGCCGACTAATTGTGTGGGAAACCGACAATTAACCATCAATTAGTTGAAACGCGGCCGATTAATTGCCGTTTTCGGCGTGGGAAATCGACAGTTAATTAGTCAAAACTCGGCCGCAGTGGACTAATTACAACTTCTTTTTTTTTCAGGCTTGCTCGTCAAATGAGGAAGTAAGTAATACACTCTTTAAAATTGAGGTTCATAAGAAAACAGAACGTAGATTAAAACCGACCTTTTTTTTTCAGGCTTTATACAACGGCTTGACAGAGAGCGAATTTATTCGCTTTATCGCAGCAGCCGTATTGAAAACAACAAATGGGGTCTCTGCAGTGGTACACCCACCTTCTGGCAAGGCTGTGAAAATAGAAAAAAAAACCGTCGTGAAAAAATAGACGGTTTTGTATACGCTTTGGTGGTGGGAATGCTTTTT